>QHHJ01000142.1:0-199608 GCA_004367495.1 Fusarium scirpi | reverse complement strand
TACTAATGATAAATAAAATTCTAAAAACTGCATTTAAATAATTAAATACTAAAATACTATATATCTAAGTTTTACGCTATTGCAACATTAGGAATACGTTAATCTGGAAAAGGTTATTAGCTTAGTTAAAAAAAGGTAAATAGCTTATATATATCTTAGCGCTGCGCTAAACTCCTATATAAAGAAATAGTCATCAGCCCCTGATGACTATTACAATAAGTGATAGGCTAAGGTATAGTCATCGGGTAAAGATCGGGTGCGAGACTCAAGCTCATCAGATATTTTCAGCAGGAAGGTCTCATACGCTTCCACCAGGGCAGGTTCATCAGCCTTAATATCAGCGTAAGCCTCTTTCCAAAGAAGTTCTTAAAGACTCCCGGTTGCACGGACCGACGATTCAGCTATCATCGATACAGGCTGAGGAGGAAATGATAGATTAGTCAATGGCTAACACTCTAAGTCTTAAGGCGCAGAGCCCGAGGTTTGGATATCTAGACTAAAGTTTTCACTCAAATAAATAGTCCTATTATTTAATAGTCTAGAAGGCGGATAACTGGGCGGTGCCAATCCAGTGCTAGTTGTACCGGGCAAGGAAGCAGAGTATTTAGACCCTTTTTTATGCTTATACCAGGCTTTTAGTTGGTCAAACCCCATGATTGGAAGTTAAGTTACAGGCAAAGGATCGAATAGTCGGATTAAGTGATGTTTATTGTTGGAGATAAGCCAAGGTTGACTGACTGAATGTGGAGGGTTGTGAGGCAAATGTGGGATACATGATAATAAATCCCCTCTTCTATTACGCGCCGAGGGCGGTGGAGTAATAAGATATCTATAGACCAAGATGTCACCGACAAGTTCAGTTCAAACGGCCAATTAATACAGTAGGACAGACAGCCAAGACTCAAGAGTGGGGAGCTGAAAGGGACGTCAACGCGCAAACTCGCAAGATTGAATATTTTTAGTATGGATCGGCCCGCCCCGCTGTACTTATTGGTTTCCGTAATCCCACGTCTACTAGGTGTTCAAGGAAGGGGGGTGAGATTGAATCCCCCCTAGCACCAATAACTTAGCAAGGTCTGGACAGTACGACATGAACTTCAATTTATATAGGGTAGGCACCAGATTTTTCACAAGTCCTCTTTGTCATCATTGAAAGTTATGGGATTTCGCGTTTGTCGCAAGTCATCTAATAATGGAAATGACTGTTGTCATTGACGGAGGAAGCTATGATTGTCCTGGGAATCATGGATATCTTATAAGGCCTCACGGAATGCAGCTTGAAAAGGATTGGGATTTATATGCATCAATCTATGGAGGTTTATCTTTGACATAATGGTTGTTTGATCGAAATACTTAAGAACTGCGGGCTCAGGATATTAATCAATAAGCCACATATCACACGCTAATGGAATATTCTCTCTCAAGTAGGAAGTAATTACAAATATAGATTGCCGCAAATAAAAGGTAACATAGGAAGTAAACAAGTTAACATGCAATCGGATTGTATACGTGCTGCTTCTGTCATCGTCTGCACCTGCGAATAACATCTAGGATCTGGGTTTATTCTTAACAACCTCAAAGCCTTCCATAGTATCGAGAGCATTGCGAATCTCTTTCTTATACTTCGGAATACCACCAGAGTAACAAACAGGCTCATAAATCTTGCCTGGAATTGATCCACCCATATATCTACCGTTATTAGTATAAACGTCTTTATCAAAGTTGGGTATTTACTTACGTAGAGCGTGTAGTTGGGAAGAGAGATTTGCTATTCAGGTCGAGAATATGCTGCTTCCATTCTTTACCGGCCTTCTCCGTGGGATTGATGTACTTAATGTTATTAAGTGTCATCTTGTCAATGGCGTCTACAATCCAACGGCCTTGCACGGAGACGGATGTAGGGCCATTGCTGAGAAGGGTCGGGCCGTGGGGGCCGTAGATATGGAACATATTGGGATAGCCAGGGGTAGAAACACCGAGGTAGGTCTTTACTTGTAAGCATGCATTGGAAGTGTTTAGAGGGTTACTCACTGTGGCGCCAGTCTTCCATTCCTCCTCAAGCTTGGTGTCGTAAATGCTTTCAAGGCCAAGTTGTGTCATCACTGAATCTATTAGCAGGATTACTCATCTCCTATCATATGGTACCTACCACCAGTGACAACATCCTATCAAAATTAGCGTCGCTCATCAAAGTTCTTAGAGTGACCTACAAATCCAGTCGCCACAGCAATAACATCAAACTCATGATGCGTCCCGTCTTCCAAAATAATACCTGTCTCAGTAAACTCCTTGATCGCGTTGTTCCTGATATCAACAAGATCCACATTCTCTCTGTTAAACTGCTCGTAGTAATCATACTCAAGACAGGGTCTCTTGACGCCAAAGTAATGCGGCATGTCTAGCGGCGCAAGAAGATCTCTCTTCCTGGGGTCGCCGATCCTGTTGCGTGTCTTCTTAGCCCAGAACCTGTATGATTCCTTGTTCGCCTCGGCGTTGAACAGGTTGTCCTTGTACAACGCAACCCAATATCTGAAGCCACCATCTGCCCAGACCTGCTCGTATAACTTCTCACGCTCCTCACGGGTGTCGTCAAAGGTGTTCTTCTCATACCAGTCGTAGTGGAAGCCAGCAAAGCATTCTTCGCGGTAGCGGAAGAGCTCGGGGTAGAACCTCTTGGCGGCGTTTTGTTCCTCTGCCGAGGGATACTTGCGCCGCATAGGGACGGCGAGGTTGGGTGTGCGCTGAAAGACTTTCAGGTGTCCAGCCTCAGGACCCCAGGCTTGTGTGATCTGGACTCCTGATGCGCCGGTGCCGATAATGGCGCAGCGCTTGTTGGTCACGTCGACTTTTTCATCGGGCCAGAAGGACGAGTGGTGGATCACGCCTTTGAACTTGTCCATACCTGGCCAGTCGGGAATATATCGACGAGCAGCCTGAAATGTCAGCCCGTTTCCAAATCTTCAGCGATATTTGGGTTTACTTACAAATCCAGTACCCAAGACGAGATACTTGGCCTTGGCAACACGACCATCAGCGGTGCGAATGTGCCATCGTCCACTCTCAGTGTCGAAATTGCCTTTGACGAAAACAGTATTGAAAGCAATATCCTTCTTGATATCAAGGACCTTATCAACATGGTCAAAGTATGCGCGAAGGTCAGCATACGTAGGATAATTGCATGGCCAGGTCCAAGTGTTGTAGACTTCTGGCCACTGGAATTCATATTCGGGCACTTCAGAGTCAACACCAGCGCCGGGGTAGCAGTTCCATCGCCAAGTGCCCTGTTTTGTCAGATTTAGCAATAAGCTCGTAGAATTGAGTTGGACTTACACCAATGTCGTTACCGGCTTCGTAAACAACAGTTTTGTATCCTTTGTCGCGGAGAGTCTTGAGCATGAAGATACCAGCGAAGCCAGCACCGACAATAAGAGCGTCTACTTCGAGATTGTCGGCATAGACACCTTGATGGCCATGATGCTCGACGGAGTAATCTGTAAGCTCAGTGTTGAACTTCTTGTGAACTGGAATATTCTCGCCCATTGTAGATTTTATTGTAAGATAGTGCTTGAGTGACTGTATTTGAAAAGCTAATGTATCGGGAAATACAAACAGCTTTATAAACCTCATGCCCCACGCATCCCTCACCATGGAATGGAACAGATCATTTCTTCGAAACCACATGGTAGCGTCATGGGAAAAGCAAGAACTCCAGGCTCTATTCCGCGCTGCACAAACTGCGTTCCGTCACACCAATCGGTGGAGCCCCCAAGCAATACAACACATCTATTCTCAGTGAGGTTACAGCATATGATCTCCCCCGCATGCTCTACCCCCGTCTTCACTCCACATGCTACGGATTCCCTCAACTGCCGAGCGCCCGAGGCCCCGCATCCTGGAACTTTTTGTGTTGAGCACACTCAAGGAACTGTTTTTACGGGTTTATCCCTCGTCTGTGCTTTGTCTGTGCCACTCGTATCTGCGGGTGCGGGCCCGCCACCCTCGAGAAACTAGAGGGTTATGCATAGCCCCAAGAATATGGCAGTACGTATACACTGCGGTATTATCGACATTATATGTTAATTGGAAAGAAATTGTCACTGTTCTCTTCAACAGCGGCACATATCCCAAGACAGGAGCCCAGATTCTCGAGAAGGAAACTGTCGATCTCATGCTGAGTAACAGCATGGAGAAGTTCCCTAACTTCAGCCACCAGCCTATCCCAGCCGCCAAACCAGATCTCAGTAACCCAATTATCGAGCTTACCCCGTCGATGGAGACCCACCCTAGAGTATAAGCAATGTAATAAAGTCCTCTTTATCGAATGCCACTGCTAAGATTTACAAAGGCAGATGTAGCATTTCTCAAACTCTCAGAAAGTACAACTAAAGACAGCACAATACCTCCTAAACTGTCAATCCAATATGGATCTCTAACAGCAAGCGCACCGATCAACGCTACAAAAACAGTTAAACTTGTTAATCCATCTGCACGGTGGTGGGCGGCACTTGAAGTAAGTACTGGAGAGTTGTGAGTCTTGGCGGCATTCAATGCTGCAAATGAATTAACTGTAAGTGATATGTGTTTAATCAAAAGGTTCCTTGAAAGTACTTACTTATAGTATATATTATCTCTTTTGTGATAATAGTGTGGAGTGGTATCCAAAGAGCCCCGACCCCGGGGAGCTGACGGTCGAGTCCTGGAACTGATGTGTTAAGGTCGCTCCAGCTCTGCCACAGGGTCCTGAAGCTACCAGCAGAAAGGGTACTCGAAATTACTAGCGATCCGACCACCTCAACGTAACGCGACCCTGAGGTCTTCTTGTTGCTGAATTGGCTGCTGAGGAAGAGAGTCAATGCTGTTACAGCATCCATGGCTAAATCTGCGATACTGTGCCATCCTTCAGCTGTCAATGTATTGGAGTCGTAATACCAGCCCGCGCCGAATTTGGACGCAGCGAGAAAGAGGTTTGAAAACGAGCCTAATAGGACGATGTGTTGGATGGAGGACATAATGAGTAACGATGAATAGTTTGAGAGCAGGTTGTATTATTTGAATGGTGTAAAGTAATAAGTACAGACTCATTCCCAGGATATTACTATATATATACATATAGCTTCGCTAGAAAATATATCCGTAGATATGAACATAATTATTAATAGATTAAGAATGCCAAGTCATATTGCTTACTCCGTAGGATAATTACCCGCATTCGCATTCGCTCCCGCAGTTGCAATTATTTGAACTCATTGAAAGCAATCCAGCCAATCAAGGCGGCTTACGTAGTAATAAATTCAACCGAATTCCTTTGCAGTGTGGCTATGTGACTTGGCAGACTCGTCATTGCCGCGTTTTCTTTCGTTATTTCGCATACGGACTCGCATTGGAGTTTGGATGGGCCTATATCACAGTTGATAATGATGGCTTTCTGTAGGCTATGCTTCGAGGAAATGCGAGCAGTCCGGATTACATTCTCAGGCCAAGAACTATCAACTCCGTGTTTATGGCCGCGATGACGATTACCATAGAGATCCAAAGGATCAAACTTATTATAAAAGAGAGGCTTTACCCACTAGACATATCCTATAGCACACAAACACAACACACAAGCAATTAGCTCACAAACAATCAACTCAACTTCTAGTATCTCAATCAATATTTGATCACCTTACTAAACATCTACATCTTTCTTCGTTATGAAAACCATTCTTTTCCAAGCTGCTTTTGCAGGATTCTTTGCATCCTCAGTGGCCAAAGATAAACCAGCCGGCTTCGGCCCACCTCGCGACTCAGACCCTCTAACTTGGGGTTTCTATGCAACTCCTGAAGTACAAGACCCAAAAGATCTGGTCATTGAGGGAATTATCCCGAAATGGCTGACAGGGTCTCTGTACCGAGGCGCTGCTGCGACCTGGGATGTCGGCAACTATACAGCCGAACATTGGTTCGATGGGTTTTCTCGCAATCATCAATTCGAAATCGCCAACGGTCAGGTTACTTACAAAAGCCGAAACGGCTCCGACGAGCTTAATGACTTTGTTCGAGAGACTGGCCTACTTCCCGGTGGTAGTTTCGGTGGAGATCCTTGCAAGGTTATCTTTGGGGCTTTCGAAGCTACCTTTAGAGACGGCAACAATACGCGTGGCGACGATGACGGGGACAGCATCCAAGTGTCCTATGTCCGGAATTGGCCCGGCCTGAAAGCCGGAGATGGTAAAAACCTGGTGTCTACAACCGACAGCAACAAAATGCAGCAGATCAACCCCGACAATCTCGAGCCCATCGAGCTCTTTACTTACGAGGCCAGTAACTCTCTCCTCAAAAGTAGTGGCCAATCAGCTGCCCACCCCGCTGTCACACACGACGGTGCAGTATTCAACTACGTACTAGAACTTGGACAAGAAACCCCTGTTTACCGTGTATTTGGCATCTACCCCCCAGAAGGCGAAACCAAAATCATCGCCAACATCACCGACGCGCCGCCAGCATACATTCATTCGCTGTTTCACACTGAGAAACACATTATCTTGGTTGTCTGGCAAGCAGATTTTGTCAAGCGAGCTACAAACATTGTTGAATCTATTGGCGCGTGGGACCCAGACAGGAAGACCCTTTTCTATGTTATCGACCCAGCAAAGGGCGGTGTGGTGGCCAAATACGAATCAGAAGATGCCTTCTTCGCATTCCACGAGATCAACTCATTTGAGAATGAGGATGGTGACATCTTTGTCGATCTACCTACAATGAAAGACCATTCCTTCCTACAAGCTGCCAAGATCGAAAACTTGCGAGCCAATCTCATGCACAAGGCCAAGGGGTCTTCCAAGAACGATCTCGCCGGCCAATTCACTCGCTACCGTTTGCCTTACCACAGCGATAAAGGCAAGAAGACTCATGTTGCTGACCTTGATTTTTCCCTGGACGTTCAATTCGAGTTGCCACGTATCAACGAAGCACACATGGGCAAGCCATACCGCTATGCATATGGAATGCATGCAGTTAAGCCTGGATACTTTAGCGACTCCATCATCAAGATCGACACTGAGACCAAGAAGACCAAGGTGTGGGTTCCTAAAAAGAACCATCTCCCCTCTGAGCCAATTTTTGTCGCACGTCCTGGCAGTAAAAGCGAGGATGATGGCGTCTTGTTGACAGTGGCGATGGACACGTCTGTGAAGCTTAGTTCAATGGTGGTTATCGATGCCAAGACTATGAAAGAGATCGGCAGAGCCAGGATGCCAGTAGTGATGGGATATGGGTTTCACGGAATCTTTATCTAAGATTTTATTGCAGGTCTATCCAGGATATATAGTAATTTCTCGAGGTTGCTATAGTTCGGCTAGCTACTATAGACTATGCAAGCACTTATAGGTTAACGCTTTCTACAGCGCTTCATAGAGTTGCCCTGCAACTAGACAATAGCCTGAATATATATGGATTTAAAAACCAAGTGGAAAATCTGCTATCTATTACTCAATTGGTTCCTCTATAATAGTATCCCAAGACTGCCCAAAGGGATGCTTGGCGTGAAAAGATATCTTTATTTAGCTCCTGGATATATCATCACTGTCCAGGAAGTGACAAGGCTCTGGACTTAAGAGCTCCATGTTATAAACTACCTCAGCGCTTTCATTATCATGGCCTGAGGTCACCGGGGACTGTATTGAAGTGCCAGTCTCAAGACCTGTTCCATATATCTGGGGTCTCTTCAACACCCGTCTCGATTCGTTCCGTTTATTTATCTCATTCGCTTTTGAAGACGGTCTCTTCCATAGCCCACACAATCTATCGACCAGTGGCCGCAGCGTCGGGACGCTGACGCAAATAATGGCACACACTGCTTCAGTCATGGTCCACAAACACGTCGGAAACATCGTCCACGTAGCATCTGCGTCCGTAAGTGCCGCACGGAGGGTGGTTAAACGAATCACCGAAATCACACATGTGCTGTCAGAGAAAGGTGTTAATTGAGTACATTTCCTTCAATTACCAAACCCCCAACGACATCGAAAAGTACTTACAAAAAGCCCAGACAGAAAACTGCCATTAATACCACCTTCTGTACCCACGGTAAAGGCAGGGTCTTTAGTAGCGGCAGCGGCATTATAAGGATCAGCACGTCTGTAATGACATGCATGATAGCATAAGCTTCCCAGAATTTTATTCGTCCGGTACAACTATTCGGCGCAGATGCGTCCCAGTTCCGCTCGAGAGGCAGGCAGTTCAGCATAGCACCCAATAGGCCAGCAATAGCCCAGATAACCAGGAAACCCAGGGCTATGTTGCAAAGGCGCTGGAAGTTGGGAAGCGGGAAGACACGACGGTATTGCAGGAGAAAGGTCGCTTTCATTAGCGTTATAGCGAAGCTATATTCCATACTTACGAACCAGATAACCTATCCGGTTATACAATGATTAGCCTCTGAATTCGATACGCTGTGGGAAAGACGAACTTTAAGGAACGTAGACATCTGAGTGAGGGAGAGGAGGTGGGCATGGCGGCCCAGCCCTAACTTAACAGCTACGACTTGAGTTAGAATCAAGCTGCAGCATATAGTAAATTAGTTTCAATGCTCACAAACTCCCATTATGGCTCCGCCACATATAGTTGCGACCTAGCAAAGGACTATTAGTAGGAAGATTACAAGAGACGAAAAAATACGTACTAAAGCCGCAGCCAAAGCCCAATCATCAGGCCCAAATTTCCTTATGATTACGAGCCGAACATAAAACCGCAGGGACACAACGAACACCGCCACAGATACGCATGTTGCGATGATAGCTAGTATCAGTTTTTGAGAGTTCTCGTTTCCCGCTTGGTGTCGATCCATAGGGGTAGTGTGTGATGTTTTAATTCTTTAATGCCCGCCCGTAGTACCGTCCAGGCATCCGGGACAGCCTTCTTATAAGCCTACACACAAAGAAACTCAAAGGCGCACTAGCTTTACATGACAGGGATCAGCGCGGTCTTAATGAAATCGTGTGTAAAACGTTTCTTTTGACTAGCAATTTAGCGTGCTTTGCGGTTTTCTCTGTCCTTAGCGTGTCTTGAACTGAGGGTCGGATCAGGGTCATAGCACCACTCAGTACCCTGTTAGATGGCGACTGTGGCTTGTGTGCCGTATCGTTGTTCCAATCATCAGAGAGAGAGAGGTAGGAGGCGGGGCCGGGAGACATGATCGCCCTTACTCCGAGTCAGGGTTATCCCCTCATCTGCTGAGAGATGGTCTGTGCTGCTACGCATAATCCCACCGTCCAGTAATAGGACATTGGCGAGGGCGAAGCCTGGGGAAGCCGGAGTGGCAATTCAATCCATAGTCCCATTAGTTACAACCGACAGAAGTAGTCCCCCTCTTGCCACCAGAATCCAGCTAATCATAATACGCCCGGCTGACGCAGGAAACTCTAATAAAGGGGGTATGCTACAAATACCTCAGTCAATACCAGAATGATGCTTTTTAGTAGGAAAAATAATAGAATTGTTACAGTGCTAAATAGTAACCTTATATATACTTTGTAACTAAAAGGTTAAAGGGTTCTATATAAGCTAAAGATTATAAAGTGTTTATATTATACCAAGTATAAAAGCAAATAGTAATAAATATAAATATAGAGTATATATAACGTAATTAATCTACCTATTACATTGTAATACCTACCTTATAGAACAGAAAAGAGTAAAGTACACTTCTGCGTATTTGCAAGGTAGTTAACAGCTACACAGGAGGTAGTGGCATCACATGCAGCAATGCATTGGGTATATGTAACGCCAACCAGCTCATTGGGGTTCGTTTCGGGTTCAGGAGGAGTTGTGATAGTGAAGAGCAAGGTACACTGCCGTGCAGTTTCGAGGTAGTTAACACCCAGACAGGCGGGGGTATTATCGCACTTAGCGATGCATTGGTCAAATGTGAGACCAAAACTCTCATTGGGGTTGGCGTTGGGGCTGGAAAACAGAGTACACCTCCCTGTGTCCCCGAAGTAGGTTGTTGTCACACAGGCGGGGTTCCTATCGCACGCAGCGAGGCACTCGTCAAATGTAGGGACAAGAATCTCATCAAGCTTGTTGTTGGGTTGAGGGGCTGTGGTGGGAGTCTCGGTGTCTGCAGTCGTAGTATCCGTTGACAGAGTGGTTGCGGTTGTCTCTGTGTCTCCAGCCATGGTGACGGACGGGCCAGTCTCGGTGGTCGTAGCAGTAGTAGTAGCAGCGGGCGATAGCTCAGTGGAAGAAGACAGCTCGACCGAAGAAGAAATCGGGCGACATGGTCCAGCGTTAATGCCAGCAAAGGCGACGCATGCAAAGATGCCACCTATAAAGCTTGAAGAAACCATCATGATGAATATCTCCGGTTGAAAGTGTGAAAACGAGAGTCGTGGGCATGAACCGTTTTTAAAAAGAAGAAATAAAAACTGTCAGTGCGGCTGAGGAGACTATTGAAAGCCAGACAGGTTTAGTTCCTCCCTTTCATTAAACCCCATCAAGCAGCCAATCAACCACAATGCTAAGCCGCAACTTGTGGAAATTGTACCAATAGCTAGCAGAGCAAGTCATTCAAGGCTTGGAAGCCATGCCAATTAGCTTATATCTAACCTTAAGGCGCACCGTAATTACTTGGCAGATCCATGACTTTAATGCGAGACCCATGTACACTTCGAGCACATTTTTGAAGCTGATTTCTTTCCGAGGCTTAGATACGTACGGAATTATATGAATGGTCCAAGGGAATGCCTTGTCACTAAATCTTCTGCTACGCGCTGCCGCTCATGGGAGGACGGCCCGGGAGATATGCGTGCTATCGCCCGTTTCCACTCTGATATGGTCAAATTTGGACCGCACAATGATGAGTACAGCAAAGTTAAGGAGAGGTTTATAGGACTTGCTTAGCAAGCGCTAGTTGTATCTACCCCCTCACAAGTTCCCGGATAAGATATTTTTTGCTATCGATGTGATAAATTTGGTTACAAATCTCCGGCCTGTTGCGAACTGAAATACACTGTTTTAGAAGGCGTTGAGAGAAGAAGGCAATAAGGCCGCTGCTGTAATTGTGGTAGAGATGATTACTGGTGGCGACGGTGTAAGTATCTAGATCTACGTTGGACTTACCCGGCAGATTGAGAATGACTTAATTGTTTATTACAAGTTACTCTCCGACGGCCATTAAGGTCATTTATTCTGAGCCCCATAACACAAGAGGAATTCAGATGCGAGAGGAAAGATATATATTTCCAAGTTACTCAGGCATACAGGTGCCCGATTGAGCTATGTAAGACCAGAAGTTCGTGTTGTGGTATGGAAGTTCTAGGTGCTGATCTACCCCTGGATTGGCGGGACAATGTGTTCAATAGATTTGGCTTGGGTGACACGGACCTCCAAAGGCATAGCGGGCCCCGTTCCCGTCGTGTATAATTGAGTAGGGTATATTGCGGTTTCAATTGATCATTCTTCTTCGACTTCCTCCTTCACTACGGCGTCCTGTTTCTTGCGTAGCACCTTGTCGTCGATAAACTCGTACACCTCGTCTGATCCTTCTTCTATTTCCTGAATTTGCACCATTGCTGCGGCTGTGACTGGATTATCATGCTGAACCAAGAATTGGATATGTCCCACCCAAAGAGCTGTGAGGTGGCCGCGCCTGTCATATGGGTTGGCATCCTGCATCCACTGGCACCAGAGACGCGCAATTATTCGCACTCTATCCAAGTCGACTTTAAACCACTCAATATGGGCTTTGCGATGATGCTCGCACCATCTCTGTGCATACCACTGTTCCACGAGTTCGAAGTGTATCAACAGCTCGACACGTTCTGGATGTCGCACGCCGGAAAGAGTGTAGAGGAGTCTTGGATAGCCATTGCCACACTCAGCCCATTCATGTAGTCGAGAATCTATCGTCCGGCTGGTGTACCCTATCTTGATCATGCCACCGAAGGCATCGTCTGCATGGGTGTAAAAATACAAAGATCCAGTTTTACATGCCAGAGGATCAACAACTGATTGCAGTTTTGAGAGCAATGTTTCCTCTTTTAGAACCTGGTGTTTGGCAAATGTGATGGGAACTGACGTTTTCGTGTCCTCCGTCTTCACGCTTAGATTTCTTCCGTGAGTCGTAAGACCTAATATCTCATTTTGCCATCGATTGGCCAACTCCTGTGCTAGACCGCTTCCCCAAATTTTATTACGGTGATGGCGAGTGCAACAACAATCCTCAGCAATTGTCGCCAAGTCTTGAAGCGTTGATGTCGCCGCGAGGCGCGATTCCAAAACACCTTTCGCCCGCTGAAGCGCTCTTTGATTATCTTTTGGCGTGATCTGAACCATACAGCATCTCTTTTTGTAAGGTAGATACCAGATACATTGAAATCGGTCGTTCGCTAAATATGAGGCGGTGTCCATGAAGGACGGCAATTGGTCAACAGTAGGCATCGCCGTCATTTTGGCTAGCCCGTGAACACATTGCCAAACGTTGTTGCTCAAGTTGATCAAGGCGAGTGCAAGAGAAAATACGTGGCTCGTTGATGAGTAGAAATATGTGGTGAAGGAGTCCTACTATATCGCCTCAATGCATGTTCTCGGCTCCGGAACTTTAGAGATCGCCGACCGGATGGACGAGTTCACGATCTTGACTAGAAGGTGTTAGCATTATGTCCCACAGTATCATAACTAGTGCAATTTTGGCTGACCCTGCAGAAATTCGCGGCGTTCAGTTCAATGAGGTTCTCGATTTGTGCTCACATTTCTTGCCAGTTTGGTGTGAGGAGCACGCGAGGAACACACTTGAGTAACCCTTGCTTATAAAGAGTTGGCAGAGTTTGATGACAAACACACCAGGTAGTCATCGACTTGCCGGTGGCGGAAATAACCAATGAGGCGCTGCCACGTGTAACCCTAACGAAGTTTTTAGGTACGGGATTACATATACGTGACTTACGCAATGCCTACATGGAGATTGGGACCTTTCTATCGTCTCACAAGAGCGTAGGGGCAGTCACTTGCCATCGTGGGCAGCGCGGCATCTATTATACCTAATCGTAAAAGTAACAGGGCTCATCAAGATGCCGCAATTTTAGTACCTAGGTCAATCTTGAAAAGTAAATTTAGACTGGAAGATTAGCAGGAGGCCGCCTACCCTATAGCTGTTTCACCCCTGCATCATACTAACCCCAAGTATGGAGCTAGGGTTTTATGGCATCAATTAAATATTCAGCTTCAACCAGAAGGAT
The DNA here is from genome assembly GCA_004367495.1 of Fusarium scirpi. Taxonomy (NCBI): domain Eukaryota; kingdom Fungi; phylum Ascomycota; class Sordariomycetes; order Hypocreales; family Nectriaceae; genus Fusarium; species Fusarium scirpi. Next base: position 186,391 of record QHHJ01000142.1, on the reverse strand, counting down.
ATATGCTGACCAGCCTCATGACCCAACTCCTCAGAGCGACTCTAGCCCATCTTCACCACCTGTTTAGAGCCAGTAGTGTCATGAGCTGGAAGAACAAGAGAAGTCATACAGCTACCCTCCTTGAAACCTCATTGTATCTTAAAACTTACGATTGATTACCCTGAACCTCAGTGAACGTTAGTCAACAAGTTTCGTGTGCTTGATCAGTGCTGGCTGAATGACTACTTTTTCACATTACCGAGAGATCGCTCCAGGGTAACGGTACTACCAGCATTCCAAGACTTCAAATAGCGACAATTAGCATTTATCAATTCAATCAATTGTCTTGACCTACGCCATAAAATAGATTTATCGCATCTGGGTTAGAACCGCTCAAGCATATGTCTTCTTGAAAGCCATGTCGGAATTTAATCATTTCTTCTCTAGGTTCAGACAAGAATTTGCAATTTCAGAACCCGGCCAATGCCCGCGGAGCTAAGCCATGGCTGACATTTAACCCTTGCCGGTAGGGAGTTGTTTCAACTCGCTATTCTCATATTCGCACAGAGCGAAGGGCATTGATCTGCAATATCTAAGACATTCCCCGCAGTGCTTTTTCACAACATTTCGACCCCAGGTATGCAACCCACAGCTAAAGACAAAAGATTCTTAGCAACCAGGACCAGCCTTCTTGGTCTCATCGGTGGGTACGCTCGAATATATAACACTTCGTAGTGCTTCCAACCCTTCTGAGCGTCTGTTTTGGCTTGACTATGAAATCCCCATATACTTACCTTCTCTTCATCAATCTTGAACATTTGTTCAGCGCCATCGCGGCAGCCATGAGCTCATCACTCCCACCTTCGCCCCCGCTGTCCCTTGCCAAGAGGGCAGGCAATAATTCATCTGTCGCGGATCCTCGAATGCCGGCCGGGGCGTGGGACTCACATCTCCACATCATGGATCCGGTGCGCTATCCTCCTGTGGAAGATATCCCCTACAAGCCCGCTGTTCATAGTCTTTGGGAAAATGCAATTTTCGAGAACAGCATTGGCTGCGACCATGTATTCTTCGTTCAGACCGCAACGCATGGCTATGATTTGACTCTGATGTTGGATTCCATGCGCGCTGTTGGAAATGAACGTGCACTGGGACTTGCCTTATTCAATCCAAATGCCACATCGCATGAGCACATTCGAAGATGGGACAGTGAGGGCGTCCGCGCAGTGAGAGTCAATCTCGTAACGTACGGCGATGATATCCCTTCTAGGGAGCTCAAGGCTCAAATTCAAAGCTATGTCGATCTTATCAAGCCTTTCGACTGGGTGCTTCAACTATACACCAAAATGGAGCGCATCACAGAGCTAGAGGATTTCCTGCCAACTCTGGGTCTGCGTGTTGTTTTTGACCACTACGGCGACCCCTCACTCCCAAAGTCATCTGAGCCTATCGACCCTTATAAGATCAAAGGGTTCGAGTCTCTGGTGCGCCTTCTGAAAACGGGGACGACATGGGTCAAGATCTCGGGAGCGTATCGCCTAAGCCATCTTGAATCGGATATCTGGGAGGACCTTGACCCCGTAACTCTGGAGCTCTTTGAGCAAGCCCCGAAGCGAGTTGTGTTCGGTTCTGATTGGCCTCATACCCGGTTCGAGGGGCTGGATGTTAAACCTTGGGTATCTCATCTACTAGACCTGACCGAAGGAAAACAATGGTTGCGAGAGAGGCTCTTTAGAGATAACGCCTTGGAGCTTTGGGGAGTGAATAACAAGAAGGACGTCTGCAGCAGTGGAGGATAGATGTAATCTAAATGGAAGAATGAATAAACTCCCATGTGGCAGTTTCGAACAAATTTGCTAAAGCCGTCGCCCTGAGCTTCTAATGAGTCGCGGTCTCGCGGAATCTCCATGGTCTCGCCAAGTTTCTTCTATACAACCAGGCCACCAACCAATCGCGCCGAAATGTCACATAGTCATTGAACAATTTATTATAAATAAACGAAGTAACGTCGAATTCATTTCATGACGCAGTATAACTGCGTAGGTGGCATTGCCTGACTCATACAGGTTGACCAAGTCTCCGCGGCAAAAACCCGCGGTCACCATCCGTTGCTAACCATGAACTATGCATTGCCTTGATCCCGGCATCAGAACAATTGAGGCAAACTCTGTGGGGAATAACAACAAACCCCAGGTCGATAATGCGGGGAAGGCTCTTGTAGCGGCCCGAAGACCATGGGGTTCGTGAAATACGATCCGGGGTAGCTTTCTCGGCAGAGCTATATAAGTCAGGCCAAGCCGGTTCTTTGTCGACGATCAATTCAAAAGGCGAAACGGCTCATCAACAAAGAATCCTGATCTAACCTCTTCAATATGCCTGCTATCGAGTTCGCCAGTTCCTACGGGAGCTCCGTCCACCATCTTGTGTCCGGGTCTTACACAAACAAGACTCTTTTCCTTCTCGCTTTTGATACAATCGCTCGGACTTTGACTCTCAACTCTACCGTTCCTGGCTTTGGACTTCATCAATTTGTCACCACCAATGCCGCTAAAGACCGTGTCTATGCTACTGCTATGTCCGAGCCCCCTCAGCTATTCTCATGGGCAGTCGACAAGAACTATCAGTTTACCCATCTCGATACTGTTAATATCAGTAAGCTTGTCACTATGTATAAATACGATTTGAGACCGCTGACAAGACTATAGCTTCCTCGTCTTGCTACTTTTCTGATGATGGCAATTTGGCTTTCTCATCTGGTGGTTCAACCGCCGCCATCCATGATCTCAACAAGGACGGCAGCATCGGCAAGCAAGTGGAAGAGCTTTACATGGTACCCAAAGAAGAAATTGTGAACGTGAACAAGACGAGGGCTGCTGTGGTAGGTTCAAAACATAATCTGGTCGCTCGTACTGTGCCAATGCTAACAATGAATCTAAAGCTTTACGGCGCTCATGCCTTCGACATTAATGTTAATAGAAAGGGCTTTGTTCCACACCTGTGAGTAAAAAAGCTAGTCGCATCCAACTGCAATAACTTATTCAAGCCAGCGGTACGAACTCGATCTTTATGTATGACATTGCAAAAAACGGTACTGCTACGCCTTTGTCGATAAACCTCAGCCCTACTGAAGGTGACGGACCGCGAAACTCGTATTCTAGCAAGAATGGAAAGCTCCTCTATGTAGTAAGCCGTTTTTGACATGGATTGATCTAAGTATAAACAATACTAATACGCTCTACAGATGACTGAGCACAGTAAGTTGAAACCTTTTGTTCAACGATCGGATTCTTTCTAACCTTTCAGACCAATGGTTGGACGTCTACAAGGTCCTAGACACTCGACTTGAACATGTGCAACGAGGCAGTGCTATCCCCGACGGTAAGCTACTTCCCCCTCTCCATACGTCATGGAAGAACCAGGCTTACAATAGTAGATGTGCGAGGCGTCTTCACCTTCCGCAGCAATACAGTCCAAATGTCACGAGACGGCAAGTATCTATTCACCAGTACTCGTAGCTGGAACAACACAGAGGCGAACGGATATGTGGCGGCGTTTGCTCTGAATGATGCTGGACTCTTGAAGCAGGAGAAGGCTGTAGCATTCTACGAGGCGCCTGTGACGCTCGGCTCTGCTGGTGGCTTGCGCGTGGCCCCGTGGCAAGATGAGACGAACAGTGATCCCAAAGGTATCACAGACTACATGTATCTGAGTGATACGTCGGAAGGTTGGATGTTCATTCTCGGCTGGACCCCGTCGAATCACACCCTCGATGCTGTCGCTTCTCTGCGATACCCTGACAATGGTACGCCTTATGAAGCGACTTGGCTTGACTAGGTCTGTCGGGTATATGTACATATGGTTGTTATATCTTAGCATGGGCCTTTACAACAGCACTTAAGTATTATTCTATTGAGTACACCTTTCCGGATTTCTGCGCTGTGTCGCTGCCAAAACCTGTATAGTGATTGTTATGTGTAGTACTAAGGCTGTGATTTAGCTGAACGAAAGATAAATTAATACTGATGAACGTCAAGGGTTGATAAATGGTGCATATGCTTTTACAGCGGCAAATGTGAATGCAGTCTTAACAAAGATTGACGGTCAGCCGTAGCATGACCTCGATCCCTAGTGCGTAACGCGAGAGGGAACAAAATAAACCCTACATATTTACCCAGACGAGAATTTCCATGGGGGCATTTAGTAAGGCTACAACTTTCAAGATTCCAGGCTAATAGAATTTACAGTACATGGTCATTGTAGAACTTGATGCTACTTCATTTTACGCAGACTAAGATATTGCAATGACAGTTCATAGGTATCTATCGTAAGAAACTAATTATGAAAGTTGTGTTAAATTATTATTTATTCATTTATGAATGAGAGTTGATATCTTTTCGTGTATTAAATACCTCTTCCTATGTTTGCTTCGGCAGAGGTGTCAGATTGGTGCCGTTTCTCTCTCCCACTAATGTGATGTGTTAATGACAGATCCGAGGCGAAAGACGATGCGGTCAATTGTTTGGGGAAAAAGTAGTAAACTTACCGTCTAGAGCTACAAGAAAGCGGCTCACACAGTTGTAACATGCAACCTAAGCAACGTCCTGTTAGATTTAATCTTAATGGATCTTAGTTCGGCATACCGTTGCAACAACCTCTACTACTTCTTGGTGGCTAGTGAGGGTCTTGAGCCAATCAAAAGTCTCATTTTTGACTTGGACATTTCTCGTCATTTCATCCGCTACAACACAGACTGCCCACTGTTTCTCAGTAAACCCTTCTGGCCGTGCGCTCTTGAGCAGAGCCTCGTCTCTCAGAATCTCGTTCATTGACTCAGACGTAACACCATTGTCTACGGCCAATGGAGCATGGTGCATCCATTCGTACCAGGCTCTGTTGACGACGGCGATGCGACAAATGGCAAGCTCTCTCAAGTCGTCGGCGAGTGATGTCTTGGTGCGAACGGCCCCCACAAAAGAATTCCATCCAGCCGCGACATGAGGGGAATGGAGTAATGCTAAGTCGAGGGGCTGGATTGGGCGGGGATGACGGCGGGCCGCAATGGCCGCCACTATGGCATCCTCTTCGGCGGAGGAGGTTGGGGGAGGGTTGGGAACGTAAGGGATTCTCATGATGACTTGGGATCAACGACAGAGCGAATGTATGAGTATTTGACAATCAGAAGCGGGATACAAAGGCTTATTAGAATAATGATACTGCTTCGTTGCATCATGGCTTGCTTGAAGTATGTATGTAGGCTATCTCCAACTCCGCACTCCCCGCAAAATTACGCCGCGGAGACTGGCCGAACCAATCGCATCCGTCATCCCCTCATCTTCAAAGTGAGTCAACGAGTGCAGCGTCGGTTTTCATTTTTCTGCCTTCATCTGCGCGCTTCCCATTTACTGATCCGTTCCCCCTGGAGCCATGGAGACCAATGATGAGCAAGGATCTGGGGCGCAGGGTCCTACTGGTATAGGCCGCTCCAAGAAACAGCGCCTCTCGAGAAAAGCTCGAGGTTTGACATGTGCCAATTGCCGTGCCAAGAAGGTGAGAACTATTCATAAAATGGTCTTTCATTTTGATTACTCCTGGCTGACTCTTTTCACCATAGGTTCGGTGTGAAGGCAGTCAACCAACCTGCAAAACATGCGAAGTCTACCATGTCGAGTGTCACTATGACAAACCGCCGGCGCTCTCCCAGGTCGTGGCCATGGCCAGAAGACTCCAGGAAGCTGAAGAGACTATTGAGCGTCTTCAGAGCGCAGATTTATCCATCAATCATCAACAGGACATTGGCCTGCCCGCTGCTGAAACCGTCGCTCTGGGTTCGCCCCCCGCCGCAGCCCGAGCCATTGCAAGTCAAATACCACTGTCAGGACACACCATGGAACCAGCTGTGTCGAATTCTTCACCCACGGCAGACCTAAACCGCTCTAGACACCAACAAGATGCCCCTCGACCGACAGCACCCATAGATAGTATGCCTCAAGAACCATTGGCTATTGATCTCAGCGTGGACGAACATGGAAAGATCTGCTACTACGGGCCGACGTCTGCTGTTCACGAGCCTCTTGGACTAGCCTCGCCATCCACGAATTCCTTGAGCCTTGGCGATGGCTCAAAGAGGACCGATGTGCGCGCCTATCTATTGTCGCGAGCACGGGAATCTACCATTTGGGAAGAGTTTGCTTTGGGAAATGCCGCTCTTCAGCTTGGACTGTCCCGTCAGGTCATGGCCAAGTTGCTTCATCTACATTGGACATGGGTTGCTCCCATGTTCATGTGGGTATACAGACCAGCGTTCATGCGTGTGTACTGCCACGTAGCTTACTGTTGTCACTCATAGCTAATTATAGATGCATTTAGGGGATATGACCACCGGTGGCCGTTATTATTCTGACTTACTTCTTCTCGTCCTATGCGCACATGCTTCCAAGTACCATGACGGCACCCATGCGCAACTCTTATTCTCCCGTGTTCGACTCCTCCTCGGTGAAGAGATACAAAAACCCAGCTCCATACCCACTATCCAAGCCCTCCTCCAACTCAGTGCCCGAGAACTAGCTCAAGGGGCTATATCGCAGGCTTGGTTGTATAGTGGGATGGCATTTAGAATGTCGGCCGATCTTGGGCTGCAGCACAATGGGCCAGATATTGCCGATCTGAAAGGACTTGATCCAGTGGACCTGGAAATCCGCAAGAGGCTGTTTTGGAGTTGTTACTTTTGGGATAAGTGAGTTTATCTTATCTACGGCTAGGGAGTGCCTTGTTGACACGATTCATCGCAGAGCTATCAGCTTATATACGGGAAGACTCCCTGCGGTGATAGAGCTACCTCAGGGCCCCATCGACTTCAGTAAGCACCTCCTCATGGTTGACTATGTTGCATATACTGATGTCCTCTTCAGTGGACGACACAGCGGAATCTGAAATTTGGTCACCCTATCATGAGGATACTTCACCATTAACCCGACTTGGCCCCAGCCAATATCCAGTAATGAAAAGTCATGCAGTCTCATGTTTTGCAAACTCATGCAAGCTATCGGTTATAATCAACGATATCATCGTTCAACTATACTCAAAACGAAGTAGGGCCATCACCGAGTCGTCTTTGAACGATATCAAGGTTCGCCTGGATACTTGGCGGGCTGAGTCACCAGCTCATCTACGATATGATCCTGAGAACTTGCCCCCAACTTGTCCACCTCCACACATAATCTCACAGAAGTACGTGCATAACACTATTATATTACGTGTCCCTAAGTTGCGTTGCTGACGAGTCCAAACAGTATACTCTACTTCACTACAGTCATCTTAGCGCATCGTCCGTTCTGGTCTGTCCCAAGCTATTATCAAGTTTGCATGTACGCAGCCCAGAGCATGGAGAAGCTACTGCTGATGCTGGAATCAACTTTTGGGTTCGAAAACATCACCTATCTCATGGGCTACTGTATTTACACGGGTGCATCAGCTGTACTCGAAGACGCTAAGAACAACGACGGGGCAACACACCCCACCATGCAGACTTTTTTAAGAGCACTCAACCGAGGCATGGCAAAGTGTCCCCTTCTTGAACGGAGCCTACACATCATTGTGAAAGGTCTGAAGCGAGCTCCCGTTCAGCGAACAACACCCGATCAATCGTTACCCGATAATGCCGTCTATGCCACTATTAACAGCTACATCCCTGCGTTTCCATACCTGGATCCTGTGAGTCCGAACGACTTTGATATGGGCGCGTATATCAATAGCATGAGTATGGATGCAATGGCTTCATTGGACTGTTATCCTGAGCTACAGATTGACTTGGATGAGATTATGAGATAGCCACCGGAGTAGGTACTGACTTGGCGGTTTTGCTATGAATGAGACTTATGAATGGCAGATTCTTTAAGCTAGAACAAGCCTTGGAGTCGCGTTAAAATATGTAGTGGAATGTCCCAAATAACGATCAATGTGGAATCAAGTGAAAAGAATTGATGCTCAATTTCTACCCCTCTAGTCCTAACATGGATATCAGTTCTGAACGCCAGTAATTTCCGCAGCCAATGTGTCAGCCTTTAGAGCCGGTCTATCGGCTTTACCAGCTGTTGTCTGCAGTAGCTTGTTAGTGACAGTGGACGCAGTTGGGTAGTGTAGTGAGGCTTACTCCTCCGTCGACGGGCATGATAAGACCTGTAATCCAGCCAGCTTCTTTACTAGCCAAGAACAAGATAGCTGAATATTGTAAGCGTTGCTGCAAGCACAAAGGTTTGCTGTGTTGACTTACCGTAGCCGACATCCCATCCAGTTCCCTCCTTCTTCATCAAGTTCTGGTTAATTCGGGCTTGTCTCATTTCATCTGTCATGCCACGCCCTCTTGTCATGGGTGTAAAGACCATGCCGGGAGCAACGCAGTTGACGCGGATGTTCTCACGCCCGTGGTGAGCAGCCATGGCACGCGTCATTTGAATGATGGCTCCCTTAGTGGTAGGATAGAGCAAGCTGGGGTTTCCGCCAAGTACTGCAGCATCTCTCATTAGCCCGGTGGAGTTGCAATTTGGATCGGGTATGGTATCTTACATCCGCTCACAGAGGACATGTTAACAATGGATCCTCGACCCTGCTTTCTCATCTCGGGAATAGCGTGTCGACTCATCATCACCATGCTAGTGACATTGATGCGAAAGTCTCTCTCCCAAGCATCCAGGTTGATCGTGGTAGCATCACCGATCGCCCCGCCCACGCCGACTATGTCCCGGTTAGTGAAAGGATACCGCCATTACGAGGAATACTTTTACGTACCGATATTGACAAGAATGTGAAGAGCTCCCCACATTTCTACCGTTTTATCAACAGCATTCTTGCACGACTCTTCTTGTGTCACATCGGCTTGGATAACCTCGGAAATACCACCCTCCTCGTCAATCATTCGCTTCGTCTCCTTGGCCCAGTCCACGTTGAAGTCAACCAAGGCGACCTTGGCACCGTGACGGGCAAGAAGGATGGCAGCCGCACGGCCATTGCCAATCTCGCCTATGGTAGGGGTTAGCACGATGGAAGTAAGAGATGTGGCGCTTGTGGGAACTTGCCATCCATGCGGGAGCCAGCTCCTGTGACAATGGCCACATCGCCAGTGAAGTCGAAGCCTCGTGGTGGTGTCATTATGAAAGTAGGTGATGCTCAAGAGTGAGATGAGTAGTATTGTTGTTGCTTCGGATATCTCATATAAAATTTGTTATTCTTCGTTCAATAAATATCCCATCCTTGTCGACCAAAACACGTCTCATTTGTATTTGCTTCGGCCGATTGCCAGGTTCCACAGCGCGATACCCCACCGGAGACGCAGCGCGGGCAATCGCCGAATTCTCCAAGTGGGTGGCGTTAGTTTGCCGAAGTTACAATAATGGATGGCGGGGATGAATGGGTTCGGGTTCCCCGTCCGCTGGGGTTTGATGATTACTGCTTTCAACGCTTTTTATTTTTTATTTTTTTTAATGCATCAACCCATACCGTATTTCGGACAGCACAGGACTTTATTGAAAGCATCATTCAATTATCTCTGGTATCACCTATCTTTGTAAACCATTATCCTCACCGAGCATATCTTGGGTTTTATTTGTCGATAATACCTCCAGCTGACGGTATAGTTACCCTGTAGAGATGAATAGCAGATTGATGGAAAACACATCTAGTACAGTTAAAGCTTGGTGTTTGTACGTGATCATAGGCATGAGCTTGTGATCTATTTTCTATCTCAACTGTTCTGTTTACTCAGCAGTAGTATTTATTGCGATAACCAGTAATCGAACCATGCTACAATGCCCGTGAGACTCTGTTCCTTTACCCAGCCTACACCCGCATTAGCACAACTCATCCAAGGTCGACAGAGATAATGTAGCTCACGTTGGTAAGGATCTTTCGGGTCTCCTCTGAGAGCAAATCCGTGCTCAACACCAGAAAAGACCTGGTAATGAAAGATCTTCTTCTTATCTTGTAAAATGTCCAACGCTCGTCGTCGCGAAGGAACATCGAACGTGTGATCAATTTCTGAACATGAGAGAAACAAAGGCTCTGTATATATGTAGTCAGCGACCCGTCAGTCCTTCCACATTTCTTTCATCTTCCGCTTACTCTTGAGGTCGGTAAAATGATGTTCTTTGAGGAATGCCGGATGTGCAAATGCCCCAACTGTCACAGTATTGCCTTTCAGTTCATTACAGACATACGGCGCTCCAAAGCAGTAGCCAACACAAGCGAACTTTGTTGTGCTTGTGCCGTAGGCCTTCTTCACAGCGGCAACCCATTTGGGAACTGCTTCGTCGGCGAATGCGGTATGCTTCCGCTTCCAGGCCTCATAATCGAATTCTGGATTTTGTGCATGGCGGTCTTTCCGATGCTTCCAAACAGGGTCCTAGGTCAGACTGTCAATAGCGTATTCATCCACGTAGTGCATGAAGGGTTATGACCGTACCCCACGAAAGTAGTCCAAACCAACGACTAAGTACCCTGCATCGGCGAAAGCGTCCATGACCAGTAACCCATTCGGGAACATGCCCCATACATCTGGAAAGTAGAGGAGTATATTTCCATTTTCTTTCTCAGGGTTGGGCTTTGAGATGTAAGTCTCAACGTCGGCAATGGTCTCCCAAGTGCCTCTAGATTCGCCCTGATGAATGGTGCCTTTGAGACAACAGCTACCACTTGGCTTGGCCAGGTAGGTGTCGCTGCTAGATTGATCTGAAGATGATTGGCCCATGGTGTGGTAATGAAAAATAGAAATGGAGAGTCAAAGTTGAGACACAAGTTGTTAGTTGCTTTCAATAGTACAGTTTCATTGGAGGTAGTGTATAGTCATGAATGAGAGCCTGGGCCTCGTGACATGCACCGGCATAGTCTTTGAATGATCGGTTTATAACCGTGGAGAGTCGCCGCGGGGAACTTGATGGGGTCAAAACTTGCCTCTATCCATGCTATTGGCCACTCCTGAGGCGGAGATGTACCAACCCCCATGGGGTAAAGGTGGAGAAGTCATGGGCTTGGGCTACCCCAGATCGTCTAAAAGATTTTTAATCTATCCAACCATGCGTCTCTTAAATACTACCCCAACTTCCCCTTGTGCAGCTCATCCCCAGCTGTGTCAACCCATCTTCTCTTCCTTCCATCCCTTTACACCGCAAGACAGTCAACCACAATGGCAGACTTGAACAAGTCCAACATCGAAACGCGTCCCAGTGTTGAGGCCCTTGAAAACTCGGAGCTCAAAGGCAATCGGCTGGACATGAATGAGAATGAGCGAGAGAATGCTGTCGGTTATGAACAGTATCTTGAGGCTCGGGATATCGAATTCTCAGATGCCGAGGTTCGCCAAATACTCCCCTTCCACAACCACGACGTTTACTGATACAATTCTAGGCTAAGAAACTCCGCTGGAAGCTCGACCTAATTATACTCCCCATGTTCCTCGTCACGCAAGCCCTCCAATTTATGGACAAGACCTCGCTCAACTATGCCAATCTCTTCGGATACCAGGAGGCCCTGGGTCTGAAAGGAAACCAGTTTAATTACCTCTCAGCAAGTCAGTCTCCTTCAATACCCTCGCGAGTTGAATAGTGTTAATGGTGGTGCTTCAGTGGTTTATGCTGGTTACTTCTTCGGACAATACCCATGTGGATGGTTGATTGGTCGCTTTCCTGCGCAGAAAGTCATGGCCATCAGCGTCTTTCTCTGGGGTCTGATGGTTATAATCATGACGCAGAGCCGCGACTACTCGAGTGCTTTGGCCGTAAGATTCATCATGGGCGTCTTCGAGGCCGCTGTTACACCCGGCTTGACCCTCATGACGGGCTTTTGGTACACTAGACGAGAGATCCCTCTTCGTCAGTGTATCTGGTACTCTTCACTCGGCTGGGGTGGTATCGTAAGCTACATCCATGGTGCTTAGCAATACTAAAGGGGGACTCTGACACTCTATTCCTTAGGTTGGCTCGTATATTTCCATGGGCGTTTCCAAACTTCCCGCCGACCTCAAACCCGAGCGCTGGGAGCTCATCTTTTATATTGTACGTTGCACCTCACCCCCGAAACTCAGCGATCAAACACTGACTGACATATCGCACAGCTCGGCGGTGCCACCTGCCTCTGGGCTTTTGTCATCTGGTTCCTCCTCCCTGATTCACCCTCAAATGCAAGATTTCTCAACCACCGCGAGCGCTTGATCGCAGTCAAGCGAGTTGCAGGCAACGAGACTGGCATCAAGAACAAGGCCTTTGACAAAAGTCAGGTTGCCCTTGGCTTTACAGACCCCAAAACACTTTTGATCTTTGTATCAGTATTCGCTGCGTATGTCTAAACCTTGTCATCACGATGGTCGTTGCTTGGCTAACTTAACATCCTTCATAGTGCCATCCCTAATGGTGTCGTCAACTCGTTCTCCACTATCATCATCCGTGATATGGGCTTTAGCACTACCAGGACTACTCAGCTCAAGTCTGTCGGTGACGCTGTCCAAATTATCGGCTTACTCATCGGCGGCAGCATCATTCTCAACGTTCCAAACTGTTAGTCGAACCCTCATCTAGTGCCAAGATCAATAGTTAACTGATTCACAGCTCGTCTTCTCACTGCAACCGTTGCCAATATGATCTGCACCATCTCTGCCGCATGCATGGCTTATCTCCCCAGAGAGAATACTTGGGGCAGACTTGTCTGCTTTTGGCTCGTCAACACCCAATCGGTTGGTTTCACCGTGTCTCTGACTACCATTTCCTCCAACATGGCTGGCTACACTCATCGTTCCCTCGCCAGCGCGCTTGTATTGTAAGTGTCACATCGTCTAACTCACTGGACCTTTCTAACGTGACTTACTAGTTCGGCTTACTGTTGGGGTAACTTTGCGGGTCCCTTTGTCGTCAAGAAGTCAGAAGCTCCTGACTTCACCGGTGCCACTATTGGACTACTGGTAGGATACGCCATCAAGTTCTGCTGCCACCTTGGACTTCTGGGTAAGTTTGATTTCTGCCAAACCATCTCCATATTACTAATACCGTGGCTACAGTCTACATGTTCCTCATCAACAAACACCGAAACAAGACATACGGACCTCCCAACAAGGAGAGGAGTAACGAGGCTGGAATGAGAGACCAGACCGAATTCGAGAACAAGGACTTCAGATATGTTCTGTAAATTGAATGATGGCCAGAGCAGCATATCCTGCTGCCAGCCTGTGGTAGATAGGTTGATGGAACAATGAATTTGCATCTGTTCAAACCATGTATCCCATGAGTAGCTCCTTCTTCCGATAGGACTACTTAGGGTTTAAGGTGACACATTTAATGATGCTCGTACTGCGTACTTAAGAAAAATAACACGCTTTATTACATAGCCCTACTTATAGGACTGTCTTGATTCCATGGCACATGATCACTTTGAGAATCTTAATAGCTTTATATTCCCTCGGAGAAGTGGAGGTATTCAGTTAATACATATTGGATAACTGCTCGACCTGTTCAAAGTCAAATTATATTCATTTGATTATCATAGGCGATTCGTTTTGAACTCTGGATATTATCTCTACAAAGGCTTATACAAGCTTCATTGAACATTGGGACAGCTACTGATTCGATGTTATGTTGTTGAGAAACGATGTTCAAGTGTAATACTCTCTAACATAGACTATCTTCGCGTATATAGTAAAGCCCATCCACTCTTCCCCATACGTATTAATACTCAGGGACTCAATTGCGTGATACACAAATCATCAGCAACCTTACACGTTTCACTTCTTGAAATCCCGAGCAATCTTCGCCACATCAGTTGAGTTTGCAATGCCCGCAAACGCCTTCAAAGCCTTCTTTGCCCTTGACTCACCAATCTGATTACCGACGTGTTCCAGAAACTTAGTTTGGAGGAACCTTTCGGAAAGAGGGTTCTCATAGCTTCCAAGGGCATGTTCGATATGAACTTCAAGCTTCTCGCCGCCTTCAAACTCAACTGCAACAAACGACTCATGCTCATTGACCTTTTCGTCGCTTTTCACGGACACCTTGTCACGTAGGCTGATGACAGTCTTGTTCTGTACGGCTGCATCGGTGAACTGGACCGGCGTGGCCTCACCATACAGGAGCGCCACTGCTGCTGCGTGGTATACACTGAATTTGCCGGCAAGGCCTGTCTCAGGGTTGGGATCATCCGTCAAGAAGAGCACACGAGGCGCGCAACGAGCACTGACGTTTGTGATTTTGTTGATATCGAGATTCTTCTTTTTTGCTTGGTTATGGATCTCAATCCAGCCATCGATGGCAGCGTGAACGATTCTGTCGCAAGGATAAGGCTTGAACAGATTTTTGGTGACCTCCCAGACCTTTCCAAAGGTAGAGAACTCGGCTGTCAGGTTCTGGCGAGTACTAATCACGTGAGACCAGCCTCGCTCAGCTTCCAAGCCCTTGAGAGAGCCTCCGAACCCGTTCTTGGCAAGTAGTGCTGAGGTGAGACCGGCTTGTGCAGCAGCGCCAACATGGAAGGGCTTGGTATCTGTGCCAAATGACTCATGCATTCCAATGACTTGGACGGAAGCTATGCTGATGGCTCTTTGCATTTGCTTTGTGTCAAGATCAAGCAACTTGCCAACAGCCACAGCAGCACCGATGGAGCCTGTCGTGCTTGTAATATCTGTCAACCATTAGTCAGTAACCTCTTATCTCAAGGCGCACTAATGAAAACCTACGCCATCCAACATTGTAATGTTCGGGAAAGACGGAAACTCCGAGCTTGCACTCGGCTTCGACTCCGGCGATAAATGCTGTCAAGAAGTCCTGGCCTGACACGGGGCCCAACCACTCTGTCACGGCAAATAGAGCAGAAGCCACTGGACCAGAGGGATGAACAGGAGTATCGAGGTGCGTATCGTCGTAATCATCAGCGTGGGAGGCAATTCCATTGATGAAAGCAGCTGTCTTCATATCAACATAGTCGCCAGTCGCAAAAATGGACGAGTTTCCATCAGTCCCAACAAAAGGAGACATGGCCTTGAGGGCAATGCTGGCGGGAGGAAGAGCATAACCACCGATAGCGCAGCCCGCCCAGTTATAGATACTCTTGACAGCCATGTCGACGACAGGCGTGGTCAGATTTCCAAACTGGAGGGCCAGGGCCCAAGTTGCAAGAGTTTTCGTGGCCATCTTAGGTGGTTTCAGATACTGCTCAGAGAATGAGTCTGTCGTATAATTACAGCATCTCTGAAGTTATATCTTGGCATTATTTATATTATTTCGAGCCCCATTTGCCCATATCATGGAGAAGTGGCATCAGGCAAAGATCTACAGCATTTTAACTTCGATCTGATTCAGGCCATGCAATGGTACTTTTGTCGGTTCATGGATGTTTAGTTTTGTAACAAGGCGTCGTGCTTGGACTGGGTGAAGTTGCTTAAAGCGAGGTCCCACCCCAGATCCATTGAACCCCGCATTCTCTTTGGTCGGGGTAGGATTCATCGTCACGGTGGAATTAGTCAGAATCCTTGTTAGTTGTTGATCCCGATGCCGTTCAGTGTACCCGCGGAATGTCCCCGAGGGACATGACCGTGCGGTGAGTCAGCGACTTCCCATCTTATGGACGGACACAAGAGTTGGAAACGGATAGTCGTCCGAAACATACATAAACATGATGGTTGGTGACTTGAACATCGGTTAGCATTCGGTAGATATAAACGCTACTGAATGAAACGTTTACTTTAAGAATGAGGGATATATATCTTTGCAACTAGAACCAGATCGGTGGCATAGAGTAAATAACGTCAAGCATCTCAGTTTTCAACATTTTACTGCAGCTACAAACCTCCTTTTCTGCTGTAAACATACACTGGAATTATCTTGCAATACGTGTGAATTAAAACAGAGTAGGCTATTACTTAGTTGTTGCCACTATTGTTGAAACCACCTTGCAAGGCAGACTACATCGACAGCTGATGTCTGGATCAGGGCTGGAACATGCTGACGTGGACTTTCAGCTATGTCTAATTGCACGTCAGCCTAATGGCTGAGCGAGACATGGAAATGTAAAAATGACCCCGCGTTGTGAAAGCGCCACAAGTGCACTTTGTTCAGCTTGGCTTGTCCGAGCCTATGGGAATCAATGTGGCTGTATTATACACTTGATAAATGAAAGGCACCCTGCATGTTACTATAGGCTATTGGTACAGATTTAATTTCACTGTCTGAGAATTCTGGTCTGGAGCAAAGTCTACATACCGGCGATTAGACAATATGGTTTGAGGCACCTAAGTATAAAGACCAGTGCTGTATTCGTCACCCTTCTAGACTGCTCATGTTCCTCTATCAGTCTCATTATAAAATAATTCAGCTAATAATGGACCGAAAGTTCTGTTTAAACAATGCAACGCAGGTCGGTCCTCCAAACCTAGGGTTGACAATTGGAGACTTCTACGAATCCTGGACTAAGAGTGAACCATGTGTGGAACTCTCGTCTTATATCAGACCCGACGATGCAGGTTCAATCCTCCCTTGGCCGTATACCCTTGCTTGGTTTCTTCTTCACTTCCCCATCACACTCATCAGAGTCCATCGCTGGGAGAAAGTGCAGGCCTTGTCAATCATCCTAGCTATCATCACAGTCTGGTTTCAACTCCAGGCATACACCAATAGTATTCAACCCGAGTCAGTCCTTGTATGGATGCCGATATTTGTCGTGCTTGATATTGGGGCTATGATGCAGCTTGCGTTTTTGATCGTTGAAGAGAATGGCTTTCGACCGCTACTGCAAGCCTTCCCTACGGTCTTCAGGAGGAAGATTCAGCGAGACAACAGAGCCACAACAGATGATCAACAAACAAGTGGAAGCACAGACCTTGCAGGTCGAGCTTGGATCGTCTTTCTTGCTGTCCTACTTGGAACCCTTCTGCTTGCCATACAGATATTTGGCCTTGCGATGGCCGCCATCGGATCTCAGAACAAGAACGTCACGGCAGACTGGTGCAGCACCCAATTCACTAGGGCCCTTGCCGTTGAGTCTGGATGTCAACTCTACAATGTTACCCCCTCGTCCAGCCAAGGCATAGGCTGCATCACGCTCAAAGGCTATGAGCAGTATACCTGGCTCACAGCGTCCATAATTATCATCTCTCTGTCGATCGTTTTTGAGGTATTTGACCTAGTGATACTGCTACTTGTCAGCGGTACCAAGCGATGGAGGGGGGCCAAAATGAAGAGGCCTTGGTTCACGATGTTTACTGGCAACATTGTCCTGCTTGTTCTGATTATCGTTGGAGTCTTCCAATGTCAGCACTTGCCGAAGAAGGTTGACCAGAGCGTAACAGTATATGAGTACCAGAAGGGCTTGGAAAAGAGTGTTACATGCATTGCTCATCTCACTCCGTATGGTGTGCGAGGTGCTGTGATTGGATGGACTGACGGGTTTCTGGAAAGTTGGGGAGAGATTTACTCTCCTAAATCATATTGAGGACTACAGGGGATGGAACATGTAACAATTTTTGAGGGTAGCAGAAATCCGCGTCACCGGTCATATCAATACCGAGACAGTGTGATTCTTAGCCCTCGTGGAGGATTACGATGCCTTTCCAAAGCCATAAAGTACATGGGTATATTTTTTGGCCAATAGCCTTAAGAAATAAATTACCTTGCATACGAGATACGACTGGACCTTTTTGTCTTTGATTCAGTCAGCGAATTCCCTCTTACTGGCTGGGATTCGCAAATTGTGGGACAGCTTTTTCTTAGCCAATAGCAAGACACTCCACATCCTCCTCCGTCATCGCCCGCCTGATCTTCACTACTTCAT
This sequence comes from Fusarium scirpi, assembly GCA_004367495.1. Taxonomy (NCBI): domain Eukaryota; kingdom Fungi; phylum Ascomycota; class Sordariomycetes; order Hypocreales; family Nectriaceae; genus Fusarium; species Fusarium scirpi. Next base: position 168,619 of record QHHJ01000142.1, on the reverse strand, counting down.
CATAAACCGCCTTGTTAATAGCTGCTGCAAAATTACACCTCACTCTTCCGAAGTCATGCCAAGATACACAACTGCCATTGTCTCACACGGAGAGATTGATCCAACACCTCTGGAAGTATACGGCGAAAGTGGAGATGTTCTACTTCGAATCGGGTATGCTATCATGTCTTGACTCGTCTAACAGGCCACTGCTTCTGACAATGCCTCTAGAAACGGCGGTGCAGGTGCCACCGGCTTGATCAAGGAACTTGCCACGGGCTATTTGAAGTCTCGAGAAAAGTATGGAAGGATTGCGTGGATATGCAATCACTCACGCAACACGCAGCTAGCACTGTTGAAAGGCTATATTGACTTTGCCTTGACTTATGAGCGAGACCAGGAAGGTCTAGCCGAAGCGGAGGGATGGTCATATACGGCTGGATGCGTGTTCCACGACCACTTTTGTCTCGCAGGACCTCTCTCAGATCCTGCCGGGCTGGCATTCACAACTTCATTAGATGATGCTTTTGAGAGAATCGCGGCCACCAGTTCACTTTTCCATAGCCGTGCGGACCTTTCTGCCACAATGTGGAAAGAGCGCGCCATCTGGTCCCTGTCCGGTCGGACACCATGGGAAGACAAGTCGTCATGGTACATAACAAGCGTGCTATCACCATCAGAAGCTCTCAAAGCGGCCGATACAGCCGGTGCCTACTTCTTGACTGATCGATCAACCGTTTTACGACAAACAGGCCTCCGTAATATAGCTAATTCGACGATATTCTTTGAACCGACGCAGCCGGGTGACATACTCATGAACAGTTGCTATGCTTTGTTCTCGCCAAAGGTGGATAACCCTCAGGTACAAGATTTCTTTATGTACCTTGTGTCGCCTCGAGGCCAAGCGGTGATTCGGGAGTACGGTATCGCTTCGACGGGGCTGCCGCTCTTCGCTCCCATTCAAGACGGCTTGGCACTGACTCGACTGCGTGGAGGACGTCCGGTTAATGGCAAATGGGTAGAGGGCACTGAAATAGGCAAAGCGATATTATAAATCAATAGCTTAGCTTACTAACTTATAGATTGTAATGAAGGACCTGGATTGTTTTCTATTCTTATTAGTTGTTTTCCTTTTTCATTAAAGACACCTAAAATTAAACAAGGTACTGGTCTTATATATCTTTAGCATTAGTATATAACTAGAGCTAAAATATCTCTATCTAACTAAGTAACACACTTACCTCTTTGATAAGCCTCTCTATTTACTAATAGCACCTATAAAATAAGTTTTAGCTATTAATATTCTTACACTAAAGTAACTTTTAAAGTAATTCTTATATAAGTAGCTGCCCTTATATATATTATATAATTATTAGTAGTAAAAAACCATTGTTAGTCTATATATTAAAATGATATTAATATACATAAGCTTTGTTATCGGCCTCTATGGACGAATCACATTCCATCTCGGGGCGAATTCTGTTGATTTGACATCACCAAGACGCAGTGCTCTATATCGCTGTGTGGTACTACATCATAGTGGATGCAACGAATGCACGGGGAGTTCTTCATATACGTGCAATGGCGAGATCAGGGCATTGCAAAATTGCTGCCGCTTCAAATCGTCAATATGAGACTAGCGCTAGTGTGAGGCTCTTTGTGTGGAGGCTGTTTGAAATGTTGCCTGACACCGAAATAAGAGTTTCAAGACATCATAAGCTAAACATTCTAGAAAATAAACCTCTCAGAATCCTTTGGACTTCGTACAACTTCAGCCTGGGCGAAACCAAGCCGGGGTCTTCCATTGACATGCCATGCCCCATATCTGACTGGGCCAATTGACTCAGTCGATTTCAAGATGTTGCCGACATTCATATTCGGATCGATTTTACCCATCACAGGATGCGTCTCCGACATGCCCAAAAACGCAATTACTACTTCAAATGGATTCAGCGATACACGGCGTCCAAGCTCCCAAAATCCCCAAAAAAGTGGCAGAGTGGCCAGCATGCCAGCCATAGATACTAAGAGTGCGATGGCCATTTTGCTGTAGTCCGTCTCGAAAACCGACTGCATTACGTTTTTTTCAAAAACAGTAGTCTGACTGTTGGTGGTGTTTTCGTGTGCGTATTGCATGCTCGCCCTGAAAGATATTTCTCTGGCAGCCTCAATTATGTCCTCCATCGGGTTGGTCCACGTGTCCATGCATGATGGCTCACTGCCGTTTAACGACATGTACTGGGTTGCTGGGAGGCCCAAAGTAAGGAGCTCCGTTCCCCAAGCGGTGGTACGTTTCATAAAGGCGTATGAGGTAAAGACGGAGGAAAGAATGTTGCTGAATCCGCCCAATATGTTGGATTTCCCTACACCCATAGGGATCATGTGTCTGAATGTTGAAGTTTGATTAGTCTCAGATATTATACATAAATCGGGCAGGACTAACCTCGACTCCATAAAGACATCGTCATGCCACGTCCCTTTCAATGTCACTTTTGCGCCTTCCGTGACAATAGGGTATTCAGTTATTCCAGCAGTAAGATCACACGTTTGGATTTTGAGATCGCCGCTACAGTCATGAGTGGCTTTCCAGAGGGTTGTAAACCGTAATCGTGAACCGTTTGTACTGGAGTATATTTCAAGCCCTCTGTATTCAGTGACATTTATCTGGAAAAGATAATCTCCTCCTGCCGACGCCGCCGGTGATGAAATTTCGGCACTCATATCGAATCTACGAGACCTCTCAGTGCAATTGACCGCGAAGCCAAACCCCTAACAGCAGCAGAATTAGTTGTTGAATGCACTAAAAATGAGCCCAATAGAAGACTTACTTGTACAGTGCTTGTGCAGTTATCACAGGACGAGTTATAAGCACGGATTTCGTCTCGGCTGCTGTAAGACTGGGCAATCTTGCTGAAATTCGAAGTAAGGAAGAAAATATTCGTGTTTCGGCCACTGAGAGTTGCACCATAACCATACGGAAGCTCTCGTGCAATGGGGAAGTTCATATGTTCGCGTATTGTAGAGTATTGCGTAGTCGTCGAAGTTGCCCGCTGGATCAATGGGTTACGAAGCATTGACAGGGTAACTAAAATAGAAGCTAAATTGCATTAGTCCATTAGTCCGTTGATTATTTGATGACTTCATCGCGTACTTACCAAACCCAAGTCGCTTAGACCGGAGTCTGGCCAAGTTGCATACAGCTTCCAGAAGACTAGTAGAGGATGCATATATCGCTTCGAGGTTTGGTAACTTCAATCATTAGAAAAGGACACTGGTTGAGGAAAGGTTGCATGCTCACTGTAGTCGATTTGCAAGCTTGCCTCCAGAACGAGTGAGCCGCGCCTTCTGCTAAAGCATGTGCCAGGAATGCACCGCTTATAGTAGACGTCAAAGCCAGCCAAACTGTCGGTTGCATGCGACTATCCCAATGGTCTACTGGTGTTTGATCAGATAGAACTAAGACAACTACAGCGACAATTGTACCTATAAGAAGCAATTTAGTAACAGGTCCGTTGGGTCTTTGGGTATGGTTTTTTGTTTACTAATTAACGAGAGAAACCATGAGCTAAAGCCTTTTAGTGGGAATCGCTTCCAGAACCCGGGTTGCCATGGTTCACTGAGACGATCATTCATGCCATCCATGGAAGTATGGGACCCTTGATGACCAGGGCTTGCTGCCGCAGGTTTGGCAGATGGTTGCTCATCCATAGACACGTAACCGTGGTTAAGTATCCCCATCTTGTAACCATTTCGGTGGTCATGATGTGCACGCTAGTAGTACTATTATGTCATCCAATCTTGTTATTAAGGATTTATACAACCTACCTGTGATAAGGCTGGGAGACGTAGTTTTTTCATGGCGTCAAATATGGGTCAAATCAATAGTGGGACAATCCTGGCATACTCCAAGCTTAAAGACAAATTTCGCTGATGCCGTTTCCAAAGTTAGCGATTGGGTCGCGTACGAGTACAGCGCTTAGTAACAAGTCAGTCTTTAGGAATTGAGGAAAAACAGAACACGAAAGGAGCAGAAATAGAGAAAGGGGTAGGGAGGAAGAAAATGTGGCATAGCGCATGTGGACCTTGTACAAATTAGGATTTGCATGACTCATATTTTTTTATTACATAATGTCATTTGGATGCCACTGCTTAAATACACTGGAATATTGCCCTTTCATACCAGTGCTTGCTTAGTATTACTTCTTAAGCGGATTGTATGCTGGGGGCGGGGTGGTACTGAAGTTATTCAAAGAATGGGCAATGGCTATCTGACAGGTTTCGAGGGACGAGCATATTGGGAGGTGGATGCCCTCGGGCCCATTTTTCCAACAGGAACTTGAAGAGTTCTTCATGATAGACATCGAGTAATTCAGTGATTGATTGCTATTCAACACCAAGACCAAGCCCACTCGCACAATTACGTTAAGGTCCATCGCATGAAGTATGTGAACTTTCAGACAGCTTATTTCACCCCATGATACAAAGTAAGGCCGTGCTAAGTTTGGATGATTATCCCCTCCTTAGGATCCTGCGTTATCGTTAATTCATGATCTGCAGTAAGGTAGGCCACCAAGAAATCCCTTTCAGCTTACACTCAATGCGGGCATAGACGATTTGGGCCGAGTGATTGGGAAGCGCCTGCGGAGTATCCAAGCCATTGAGGCCTTAACCATGTTTGAGTAAGCCAATCAGAGACTTCCATTCGTTGGGTCATGTGGAATGGTCGCGTAGGAATTCTAGTTGACGACCAATGCAGAGCTGAAGCTGACTGTATGTATTGACCTGACTGCAAATGTCCCGCGTGCGGCCCGTGTGTACATGATATACTTCACACTGTTGACCATCCTTTCCGTATCCGAGACATATACGTATTGATTACATCTATATAACGAAATGAAGGAATTCTCATTGAGTAGAATAAAATCTAGAATGAGATCTGCAATAAATCTCATACCCCTTTGAAGCAATTGAAATTATCTTTACCAGCTGAAACAACGTCATAGTATCGTGGGGGTCCGTAAAGGAGGCTGCGAGGTTAATCAGGCAAGACGATCTGATTACCGCCCCGCCAAAAAGCCTGGTATGCGGGTTCTCTAAGTCAATACATGTGAGATAAACAGTTCAAAGAACCTGATTCATCTCGGTGGGTCTGTAGATTGCAGTTGAGACTATAACTACTTTTAATAACTCTGGAACCTGGGTAGCGTTTACATTACCCCAGAGCCGTCCAATAAGCTAATTTTGTATCCTTATCCTTATAAATAACATCACACTGAGGCGGGTTGGGTATCGGACTACAGATTTAGAATGGTCCAGCGGTATCCAAAGCTGCAATCAAACTTCGTAAAGTCCTTCCGGTTTGAGAAAAGCAGCAGTCATTTATTGAAAGTCATCGTCTAAAATCTGCGGTCTGCACAGCTTATGACTTCTTGAACATACTTCAACTACCAGAAAGATCAGCCGACAGGAGATTTTGTACCAGAAACGCTGCTCAATTTTATCCTGAAGAAGGCAAGCCCCTTCTGCGGATAAATACCGTTTTTGATAGTGCCAATTTCGCGGTCAGCACGGCAAGCTCCTGTATCGGATCAAACACAAGCCGCGAATCTCCACTTCCCCAATCTTCGCCCTTGAGATGATACGTCAATCGGCATCAAGGACCCTGATAGAGAATATCTACCGAACATTCCCGACCTCGTCGGCCTCCGAGGTATAGGTTAATCCGGTCAAGAAGCGCGGGGTCCCGATCATGTTATGTCTCGGTCCACCTTGTGCCAGCCACGCTAAGCCTCTTTCGCACTGATAACCGCTGATTAAGCTCAAGCCACACGGAGCTACGGCCCCGGAGCCGTACCCCGTACCCGGCGATCTGATAACGACATCTATGCCGAGAATGGTCCGTCTATGTCGGTATATAAACAGCTGCCGACATACTTTCCTCTGTTCTTCTCTCATTATTTCCAATCCCATCCATATACTCCAAGAGTACGCTAGATCGCTCCCTACAGTGACATTACAGACTAACATATCCAGTGTCTAACAACAAGATCGTTCCTCTCACCATCATCAAGGGCGCTGGCCACGAGCACATCCCCATTCCCGAGGGAGAGTGCGCTATCATCGCCGACTTCCACTCCGTCAAGTCTCAGAGCGCTCACTCCACTCCTTACTTGACAACCGGCTTCTACAGAGTTGTTCCCGGACCTACACGATACGGCGAGTACGACTACGAGGAGACCAAGTACGTCCTCAAGGGTCAAATTGACATCACAGATGAGGCTACTGGCAAGACACACCATCTCGTTGCCGGAGACTGGGCTTTCTTCCACGTTGGCTCCAAGGCTCAGGTTAGTCCTCCCAACCCACTCAATTATTGAGCATTTACTCATCACCTTATAGTTCTCTACCAAGACTGAGGGTGTTGCTTTCTACGCTGTTACCCGACCCAAGAACGACGGTCACCCCAACCTTGTTGGCCGTGAGGAGGATGTCTCCAAGTTGTAAAAGTCATGTTATTAGCCTGTTAAATAAATCAAAACAACTCTTTAATACACCATCAACCTATCAACTATAATTGAGAAACAGTCACTCTGTTCTACTTGAGAATCGATTGTGAAGTTGCAGCTAGCATAATATTGTAGCAGGGATCTTACGCTTGTCACTGATGCCTACCCTGAACCACCAGCTTCACATCCTTCAATTGCTCCACTCCAGCATAGCTAACCATGTCATTAATCTTTACTATTTTCCAAGCGTTAATTGTTTACAAAGTAAAGAGATACAAATTACTATCAATGGTAATATCATGATCCTGCACCGCTATTATGCGGGTTTCAGATACTTACGCGATTACAAAGCTGAGCATTGTTCAACCCGACGCACCCTCTGCCGGCGGACGATCGGAAATATCAGAGTGATTCATAACGAGATCGCCTTTACCTTGTATCGATAGTCTCATCCACCAATATCTCATCCTTCATACAAAAGAAAAGTGAAACATAGCAACAGCAGCTCGATTGTCAGCCTTACATACGGACTATAATTGGCAAAACCCAGCCATTGTCATTGCGCTGATTCGGGTAACTGAGAGCGAGACAAGAGACCCAGTTTTTAGGGCTTGTTGGTTCTTGACTGAGCAGGGTATACGTTCCTATATGCAGGGAATTTTGGATGGTAGCCACTTTTAATGCGAGATTGGGCATCCTGATCCCGAGGTCAGTATGTCATACCGCAAATTCAAATGCATCTCTTTTTAAACCCGATGTATATGTATTTGTATCGCTCGCCCGTCCTTGTCTCTTTCGCCGTCTCCTCATTCGGCCACCAGCAACGTTCGAATCACAACCCAATATGTCAGCTTCAGGTGATTGGGGACCTGCGCCAGAAGGAATTGACCTCACGGAACAACAAGATGGAGAAATCCTCAGACCTGTCATAGCATTGATGACTATGGGCATAATGGCAGTAGCAATCCGATTCGTCGCGAGGTTCAAGTCAGGAACTAAGATCGCTATTGACGACTATCTCATTTTATTAGCATTGGTAAGAAGTATTAACCTTGCATAACAGATTCGTATACTAACCTCAAACATCAGCCGTGCGCCCTGGGTACAGCGGCTCTCTGCATCGTGAGTATACCATACGGCGGTGGAAGACATCTATGGGTTGTAACCTTTACCGAATTCACAAGCTTATGGAAGATGGCGTATTCTTTTGTGCCTATCTACGCGACTACCGTAACTTTGACAAAGGCCTCGATCTTGATGTTTTACCGAAGAGTATTTGGTATTAATATCGCCCACCACATTTGTATGGGTTTAGTCATCGGATGGTATGTGGCCATCATTATTGCCTGGTTCGCCGGCTGTCGACCTGCGAGCTACTTCTGGGAGCAGTTCACAGACCCTAGAGCCATGGGATATTGCATGGATACGTCGCTGTTTTACTTCGTCAATGGTATCTGCGCCATGTTGATTGACATCGCTGTTCTGTGTGTGCCAATTCCCACGAGTAAGCCATGCACAGTATATCATTGATGATCCTCTGACTGAACATCTCGCCAGTTCTCAAACTTCAAATGCCGAACAGACAAAAAGTCGCTGTTGGAGGAATTCTCCTTCTTGGTGCCTTGTGAGTCGTCCGACATATTACGTTGGTGTATGCGTGCTAACAAGAGTGTAGTGTTTGTGTTGCAAGTATTGTCCGAATCGTTTATATGGATAAATTAGTTAAGGCTACAGACTTCACCTGGGCTATGGCTCAGGTCTTCATCTGGTCTTGCTGCGAGCCGTTTGTTGGTATTGTTTGTGCCTGTCTCCCGACCTTTGGTCCACTGTTGCGACGGTGGTTTAGAACAGCGACATCAACGGCAGAAGGCAAGAACAACTCAGACTCGTGGGACAAAAATAAGCCAAGGAGTCAATGGAAACCGTACCATGGTGGCTTCAAGTTGCGTCAGGATGATGAGCTGGAGCTAACAGTTGATGTTTCTCATGGGGATGCCCAATTCGAGAGCAAAAGTGGGAGCAGCATCTACGTTCAGAATGAGTTCACTTGGGCTAGTGGGGGCCCCGCCCAGTCAAGGGGATCATAAACCTATGATCAATAGAAACGAAGCACTCCGGATTAGGTCTATCTCTTCAATACATTAAACCTATGGATAACTTGAGACTTTCTCTGTTCACTTCAAATGGCTTCCTATTTGATCCAGACAACGGTCTCACTGTATTAACATAATTTGCATAAGGGCTTAGAACCCCGCCCACTTCATACACGACGAAGCATCCTAGTTTGGATCCTCAGGCTGCTCTGCAGATGAGACATGATATCCCAGTAGCGGGGAATCGGATTCTCGTCTTGGCAACAAGGAGGATTTCATTAGTCGCGGTTTCCGATAACTCACAAAATTCTGCAGGGTTTTGCCTTGAACTTTGTCGTCAAACAACAGACCAAATCAGCCCTTGGCCTGGGCATGCCTCCAACCCTTGCAGTGGAGAGCGGATCACCTCGGGATTAAGTCCGGAAATTGACTAACGGCCGGGGAACCGCATTATTTTCCTAGCTCATCCTTCAAAACCGACAACCAACAGTCCTTGCAATGGTAGGGTTAAGAGACCCGCAAGCGGATGCAGCTCCTTGCTTCCGGTTTGAAGATCAACATAGTATTGCCGAGGTTGAATAATTTAGACATCTGCCAATCATCCCTTCAGGGACGCAAGATTATTACGCTGTGTAGACTGTCCAAGCCTTCTCAACTATTTCGAACAGGCTGAAATCATCAAGCACGGCTTAGACAGGAGTGTAGATCCTGCATAGTCGGGGAATGATCAGCATCCCGCCGGGAGATCGCTGTCTCGGCTGCAACTGTTTTCCACCCAGCTCGCTTCGCTTAGTCTACCCACAGAGTCGTAGCAAATTTAGATGCGACACATAAACTAATCTTCCCCTCCCACCGTTGGCTCGTATGGCCACACTCGCGTAAAAGACCCTGCAATATCGCCACTCCAAAAGGAAGGTATAATGGGTCAGTAAATAGCCTACTAGCCCATGTAGCCAGCCAACAGTTGTTGCTTGATGGTAACAAGGACCTTTCTTGTTTTCATGACTCGGGCAAGATGGATACTAGGAGCGCGATCCTTCCCCAGTAGTCTCCAACTTCTGCGGCACGATAAACATCAAATGTTTATCAATACGAATACTGAGGCGGACGTATCCGCTTTTAGCGCTGCTTCTTTAACTATGGTCCTAGAAATGCCCGTGCCTGGATGCTCATGCATCTTCAAGGATAATCTCTATCCCAACCAACACACATTTGAATGGCTTGGGAAATACGTGGGGCAATCTGGGCCATCATGCACCCGGCAGTCGCCTTCAAAATGGGTATTTAGTCAAGGAAAACCAGGATAGAAACCTGTCAAATATCATTTCCGGCTCTGCTCGTACATAAACTGATCTCAACTGGACCAACACTTTTCCTTGCTTTCCCTCCTTGTTTACTTTTTTCTCCTGCCAAGGGTCAAGCGAACAAAATGTCCTCCACTCCAATCACCGGAGACCCTCTCCTCGAGCAGCCCGCTTTTACTCGCACGCGGAAGATGCGAGTGGTTTGCGTCGGTGCTGGGTTCTCTGGTCTGCTCGCTGCGCACAAGGTTCAACATGAGTTGCAGCTTGAAGATGAGGTTGATTTGACGATCTACGAGAGGAACCCCGATATTGGTGGGACTTGGTTTGAGAACACTTACCCTGGTGCCGCTTGGTGAGTTCTGATGTTTTGTAATTCAGAGACCGCACTGACATCATTTCTTTGCTTAGCGATTTCCCCGCTCGTAAGTTTCGTCTCTGATCTAATAATCTTTACTCAAGCTCACTGATCCATTCTAGATGCTTACGTTTTCCCATTCGAGGGTAACCCTGACTGGAGCAAATTTTACGTTGGCCAGGAGGAAATCCACGACTATATCAAGCGCACGGCAGAGAAGTATAACCTGACCAAGTATGTCCAGCTCAGCACGACCATCAAAGAGACAATCTGGGATGAGGCGTCTGGGAAATGGAAAATTAAGCTTGAACAAGGTGGTGAGATTAAAGAGGATGAAGCAGACTTTGTCATCAATGCATCTGGATTCTTGAAGTAAGTACTGTGATGCTAAACGCTCAGGACTAGTATTCTGACTGAAATCAGCAAGTGGAAGTGGCCCGATATCCCAGGTCTCTTTGACTTTAAGGGCAAACTTATGCACAGCGCAAATTGGTAATTGTTCCAAGCCGTTCATGTGCCGCTGCCTTCTAACGAGAATATAGGGATAATTCTTACGACTGGAGACGTAAGAAGGTAGCCGTTATCGGCAACGGCGCATCTGGAATTCAGTGCGTCGCTTCTATGCAGCCTAAAGTTGAAAAGCTAGTCAACTACATGCGTCAACCAACATGGATCTCCGTTAACTTCCTGATTGAGAAAGCGCCTGATGGTGTCAATCGCGAGTACACGGAAGAACAGAAGCAGATCTGGAGAGAGGACCCACAGGCGTTCTATGAGTACAGGAGAGATCTTGAGAAGTCGTCAGTAAATTGATCAATCGTTCAATAGATGCCTTTACTAACTAGCTGCAGCATTAACGCTTTCTTCTTTGTCATGTGCCTCGACCATCCCGCACAGCCATTTTATGAAGGACTCTGCAACGAGCGTATGCATGAATCTATGAAGAACGACCCTGAACTCGAGAAACGAATGGCCCCCAAGTTCAGACCTGGATGCCGTCGTATTACACCAGGTGACGGATATCTCGAAGCTCTGCAAGAGGACAACTGCGAGGATTGTTGGGATCCTATCAAGCGCATTACAGAAAAGGGTATCGAGACTGAGAAAGGACTTGAGGAGTTTGACCTCATCGTCTGCGCTACCGGCTTTGACAGCTCGTGGCTACCTCAGTGGAAGCTGGTGGGTCGTGACGGCGCTACTCTGGAAGATATGTGGAAGGAGGACCCTGAGGCCTTCTATGCTTCTATGGTCAGCCATATGCCCAACTATGCCATGATCAACGGACCCAATGCTGCTATCTCTCATGGTTCCGTAATTCAACAAATGTCTTGGACAGCAGACTTTATTCTCAAATGGGTCAAGCGTATGAATCGCCATCAGATCAAGTAAGTACCTCTTTCATTCTATCGTACTGGACTCAAACTAACATTCTAGGACTATTTGTGTTAAAGACGAGTCGGTGAAGGACTACAACGAGTACCAACAGGAGTTCCTCAAACGTACCGTTTGGTCAGGCGAGTGCCGAACTCTATACAAGAACGGTCGCGCACAAGGTCGCATCACTGGTGTGTATGGTGGCTCAGTGGTGCACTTCCAAAAAGGCTTGGAAGAGGTTGGAGGAGAGCATTTCGACTTGACTTGGAGGCACAGGAATCGCTTCATGTGCCTTGGTAATGGCACAGCTGAGACTGATGAGAATGGATCTGGTGATCTTGCGCCTTACTTTGAAGCTAACACTCCTGTTTCAAAGAAGTAAGAGGCATGGATAGTAATATTCTTCAAGATACATAATAATTCTACAGAGAAGGTTATTTACTAGTTCTACCATTACAAGCACCTTAAACAGCGACTGAGACTGGACTAGTTAATTCATACTCTTCTTAGATGTAGAGCTATCAAGTTAGTTCCCACTGAGTTTGTGCAAGGAGATCTTAGTTAATGCTTGCATAGTATGCCCGAATCAACCTTGTGAAATATTACTCACTGGCAAGGCGATTAATTAGCCTTCTTCACGTTTTTAAAGGCTACATACGACGCGCTAAGGCAAACTATTTGCAATTATTATCCTGTCTGACATTCCCTTAATTGACTATTACGGGCTGGCTACCCTAGACGCTGAGAAGATAGATTTGTACTAACTGTAAAGAAACTTGGTGGCCCCACTGAGGTGCGGTGCCGGAACTAAGATCTGCCGCTGACCAGATAAGATAAGATAAGAGCAGACAAGGCATTTTTTCCACCCCGCCCACACCACGCAGGCCAGGCAGGTCACCCTCGTCGGTGGTTAGGTTCCAACATGACCAGCCCAAGGGCATCTCATGGCCCTTCCGCATCTGAAAAAACACCTATTCCTGAGCCTTATAACCACAGTTCTCGAGCAGTCTGCAAACAACTGCGTCAAATCCACAAGGCATGTGGTCAGTGGCCTTGGGACTTTCTCCCTGGCCGGATACCCGAGGCGCTAGATAAACACATACTGGGACCCCTTGTTACGGCTGTTGAATTCGCATGCGATGATGAACATAATGTCACTCTATCGGAGTTGACCGAATGGCTAATGGGACAGAAGGGAGATTGGGTCTTGACATCAACGCATTCATCTAATGCGCTGGACTGGGTTATGTATACCTATGACAAGAGAGCAGAGAGGTGGAGATCCACCAATAATGGGATTGGTGGTGGGAGACCGTCTTCCCGCGCTAGGAAGAGGCAACACTCAAACGAGGAGGTGATACTTTCGCGACCGCCACGTCCAGATCAGCAGTCGCGTCAGAAGAAGCGTTGGGCAGAAACAAGATTGCCGACTGCTGAAGATGTCGCCGAGGTCGAGGCTCAATCTGAGCACGGCCCTGAGTCTGAGCACGGCCCTGAGTCTGAGCCTGTTGCCCTGGCTGAGCCTGAACCCGAACCTGAGCTCGAGCTGGACCATGATATGGAGATGGATGTGGATGACAGCAACCCCAGCAGCGATGTTGATGAGAGCACAAACACAAACGCGAGGGTGGACCTGAGGGCACCTGATCACCAAACACTTGATGAAGGTTACCTAGTTCCATCCCCTCAAGAACGACTGACTATAAATCAGGAAGCCATCGCAGCTTCAGCTCGTCGTCTTGAAGTCGCTCAAAAAAATCTCAAAGAATACGAAGACGAGCTAGAGACCGAAAGAGAAGCCTTGCAAGCGATAAATGCCTCGCTATCTGAAGCATCGGAGACTCACGAAGCCGCTATACATAAATGGAGAGACGCCGTCCTGAAAGCAGATATAAAACAGAACGAACTCCAACAATTTCAAAACCTCGCCCAGTCTTTCTCACGCGACACACAAGCCGCCTTGGAGCAACACAGCCAAAGCTTACGACAATTGAGCGACGAGGCAATCGACGTAGAGAAACATGCCGAAAGCGAGCTCCGAAGGCGACGACGTGAATTCTGCATCCTTGAGGATAAGAAAGATACGAAGGAGGGCATTATCAAGAAAATCTCGGCACGGATCAGGCGATACCAGGACGATATTGACGCGGAGGAGGTGAAACATCAAAGGTTGCTCGCGGAGCACTATCTGGAGCTTTTGAGCAATGACATCATACAGGGAATTTCTATTGCTGATATATCATATGCGAAAATCCTAGAAATTAAGCTGGAGCGTGATCAGAGAATTTGGTATGAGCAAAGACAGATAAGTTAGCATAATAGCGAGTTCCTTATCCGTTACATTACAACTATATGCAGGTAGATAGACTGTTATACTTAATTTAAGGCATTGTTTAGTTAAAGGAACTTAACTGTACAGAAATCACCGATCCTTTATATAACAGCTATGCCTTTATAGAACGATTTATACTTGATGAGAAAACCTAGATAGCGAATTCAGTATTGTTTGCGGACCGTAGTCTTTTTAATGCCACCGAACCCCCTTATCTGCGCTACTTCACTTGTATTATGCACTAGGCGCTTGAAAAAGTATACTTAGTCTTAAGCATCTGGCTATCACTCTTTTAAATACTATTATAGAACTTGTCTTTCCAGTCTTAATCTGTTATAGATATACTTTATTCTTCGTTTTAATAGCCCTAAAACATGTAATAAATACATTCAGCAGTTGATACAGACTACAGGCCATAGGGCTGGCTATAATTGGAAGAATACATACATGGCTGATCCTAACCTGGATAGAAGAATACAGCTATAAGCGGATTTACTGAGGCATAGTTGTGAAACCGTAGGTCGTATCACGCTCAACCAGATGCGGCTTTCTAGATGTGAATCTATCCAATAAGATCTGGGGTAATGTGCAAGGTTGTTCATTCCTTCGTCGATATCGAGGCTGTAGTCTATTCCCCACCCGCAGGTCTTCTGGTATAACTTGTGCTGCATGTGGCTCCTCCCATCACTGGTCTCGTTAATCCTCGCAGTAGACGTGTCCCTTGTGTCCCCATCATTAGCTTGTAATCGTCCATGACTAGCCAATTGTTGCCATTCTACCACAATTCTATCTGCTGTGGCTTTTTTAAAGTACGGTCGCTCTAGGAGGTGCTGTGTAACCAAGGGTTTGAGACCTAGGTGTTCCTCTGAGAGCCAAAGTGCCGCGAACTGGGCCGCTTTGTACTGCTTTATTCCCCATGCTGGCATGATCAACGTATATTGCGCGGAAACCTCTGGTGCCAAAGCGGCAAGGAGTCGCTCTTCACTCTAGATTTAGACAAAAAGCAGTCAGCCTCAGTTACCTACTCGTAAGGTAGCAATCCAAAGAGGGTGGGCTTGTACCTTACGATCATAACTATCTGCCCACACCCTTGCTGTTTAAACGATGGCAATATAGTCTTAGAAGGTCAGAATATTTGGAATGTAAATGTCAAACGTTATTTCCAAGAAGCGGCTGTTCCATACTTTATAGAATAAGACCTCTGTCTTTACAGCTACTATACTACTATTAATAGCTAAGCTATATAAGTTACTTAAGTCTATGCTATAGCATATAAGTTACTGTAGCTAGACTAAGCTAGAGCCTTATTATCTTACTTAACTAATAAGTAAAATTATACTAGTAGACTTTTCTCTTTATAATACTACTTTAAGGTTAAAGACCTTTTTCTTTTCCCTCTTCTCTCTTTAGTCTTAGAAAGCTTAATGCAAGGTCTCCCTTTTGTACAATAACCCATTGGGACCTAACCCCTTACAGCTGCTTAGGCATGCAGCCGTAGAGTACAAATGCTATCACTATCCACACCGCTATAGCCTAGCTAGCGATCTCAGTAGCTGGCCTATAGCAGCTTCCCATAATGCAAAGATAAGACACGGCAAGTCCCCCCGTCTCAAAGTTATGCGAGGAGTAACAAGACATAATCCATAATTTGTAACCAATCATAGGAAGAGTTCAATCAAGCCAGATTGCAAGGACACAATGTATTTCAAGTGCGTTGCCCCAGACCATCCATGGAGCAGTCACCCCAAAAGCATACATTTTACGTACTCAATTTATTACAGGAAAACGAGAGCTATGAGATTCGCCCCTATACCTCTCGTCGCCGAGGTCATGACAGGCGTCGATACCGGCGCCCGCGCAACCATATCAGGAGTATCTGCAGTCAAGAAAGTACCTGCGAAACTCATATCCATACCTCTTGTCGCCGAAGCCGTAACACCCGTTAATAGTGGCGCTCGAACTGCCGTATCAGCAGTCGCCGGCGAGAAGGAACCCACGAGAGTCATACCTATACCTCTCGTCTCTGAGACTTTAAAACTCGTTGGT
The DNA here is from genome assembly GCA_004367495.1 of Fusarium scirpi. Taxonomy (NCBI): domain Eukaryota; kingdom Fungi; phylum Ascomycota; class Sordariomycetes; order Hypocreales; family Nectriaceae; genus Fusarium; species Fusarium scirpi. The sequence continues at coordinate 152,630 of QHHJ01000142.1, read as the reverse complement.
AATGAGGCCCATACCACCGCAGAAGGATTATCCGCACTGGTCGGCGAGAAAGAGGCACCTTCAAGATTTATCGACAGTGTTGGAGAAAGCTGGAAGGATCGCGCAGAGAAGAACATCATCACTTCCAATATTCCACTTCTCACCAACATCAACAACGCGGAACGAGATCCACAACGCAGCAAGCAGAAAGAAGGATGGTCGTCGTTGGGCGAATACATCCCGGGAGTCGGTCATATCGCCGGGATCGTCAACTTAGTTACTGGCAACACTGACGGCCATAGATGCAGGCTCGGGGCAAAATGTATAATCGTGGCTAAATGTATGATCGGGGCTGTGACTACAGCTGTTATGTCGTGTGCTACTATAGCTCTCAAGGCTTATGCTACTGCTTATGCTACTGCAGTTGTTAAGGCTGGTGCCTCTTCAGCTCTTAACGCTAGTACTAGTATTGCCACAGGTGGTGTAGGTCTTGTCGGGGGTGCGGTTGCTAAAGGTGCTAATGCTGCGTTGGGCAGTGTTACAACAGGCATCAAGACTGCGACGTTTAGCAAGCTCCCTTCTATTATGTAATATTCTATTCTATACGAGAATCCCTTGTTTTATTTTTAATATCTGCTTTAGTATCTAACTATTAATATCCCATAGCTTTCCTATGTCACAATAGCAGAACGAAGTATGAAACTACTAAGGTCAGTTCAGATAACAGATACCGGTTCCTTATAATGACCGCAGCAGGTTATGCCACGTTTCTTAATGGCTATATGGATAATTGTTTTATTGTGCTCCCCACTTCAGTTGATAGATTGTGTCTGATACTTTGTACTCCTGCAACGCCTTGATCGCGCCCTCCACCGTCTCAGACACACTAAGTAGACCCTTGTTACCAGGCTTCACAAAGCCCTCATCAGTCGCCTTATCCAACCACTGGATAATTCCATCCCAGTATCCCTCGATGTTGAGAAGCACCATGCCACGACTGTGAATTCCAAGTTGGATCCAGGTTGTAGTCTCAAATATCTCCTCCATGGTTCCGAAGCCGCCACTAAGGCCGACGAAGCCACTACCCGGGCCGCCGGCGAATACTTCCTCTGCCATGAGCTTCTTACGTGTATGCATGTCCTTGACGAGGGTTGTTCGACCAAAGATAGTTTCATCGGGAACATTTCTTGTCTCGCTGTTTCGTTCGTGGGGTATCATAGCTTCGGGAATGATTCCGTGGACTGACTGGGGACCGTTGATTGAAACTAGAGTCTTGGCAACTTCGCCCATGAGGCCGACAGTACCACCACCATAAACTATTCCTTGTCAGATGAGGCTCGAATATGAAGGATGGAATTGAACGGACCAAGATCGATGTTCTTAGCAGCCATTGCCCGGGCTAGGTTTCGGGCGGCTTCCATGTGAGTTGGACTAGCTCCAGGGCTGGCGCCGCAGTAGACACATATCTTGGTGCGCGCCGTCGTGTTGGTAGAAGGAGTGTGCGTCATTCTGGAAGATGCTCGGAATGATGGCGGAATATTTACCAATTGGCGATTGAGAAGATGCGATTTGAACGGTGAAGCGACTCTCATGGTAGGGTTGTGGGCTTGTTATATAGATTAAGTCTTGAAGATGTTTGTCTCCAGTCGTCGGCCGAGATGAAAGATGACTCTGGCCCAATTCCAATGTTAGAGACGGCATCTCGGCCGGGCTGACTAAGTTGAACAACCAATCGTTAAGCGGTCCTCTTATCAGTTTCCGCCTCTAGCCTATTACGACAGATAAGAGGACGTCATATCTCGGCCGTGTTGGAAAATCTCGCCCGCCCGTATGGCAACCAGCGAAAGAGGCCATTATGACAGGACCCAAACCCGCACGTCGCAGTCAAAGATCAGTCCAGACATGCACAAACTGTGCGCGCCGGAAGATCCGATGTTCAAAAACCCTCCCCTGCGCGACATGTGTGCGGCTGAATAAAGCCGCATCCTGCCAGCGAGAAGAGGTCGCAGTGGTTACACGGCGATCTTTGCAACCGAACCCTACTCCCGCATCAGCATCCTCTACCGAACAGACCGAAGCGGAACACGGCCGGACCACACCGAGTCCTTATGTCCCTGCTACGACCACAATCTCAAACGTCCAAGACGCTGTCCCACAAATCAACGACCAGATTCTAGAACAGCTTCTAGCCTCTTTATCTTCGCCTGAGTCACGGTTGACGAATGAAGCAGCCGCAACCCTGGAGTACCTCACCCACGGTCGGCGAAATGTCTTGAATCAGTTCATAGGTCGACAAACTGTAGCTGTAACGCCTGCAAGTACTGTTCAGGGTTGGGACATATTCTTCTCAATTGAAGATGTCCGAAGAATCCTCAAACTTCATGAGAAGCACCTGGTCTGGATGCACAATGTGGTTCACATGCCGACTTTTCTTAAAGACTTCGAAGAAAATGTGCTTAAAATGGACTGTGATAAGAGTTGGTTGGCACTCTACTATGCTTTGCTCTCGGTACAGCCACCGGATTCATGCTACGCTTACGGCTAACATCTTTCAAGCAAACTATTCACCACATTGATAGTTACTGTCTTCCTCAAGTCAGCCACGAAACATCTCGGGTCCTGTTCGACAAGAGCATAGAGACATTGTATCAAGCCGGATTCATGGATCACCACAGGCTGACGTCAGTTCAAACCATCTGTCTACTCGTTCAGGTTGCCCACAACTTCAATAAATCCGATCTTATCTGCGTATTGGTTTCCAGTGCCATCCGAATCGCTCAATGTCTTAACCTGCATCGATTAGGACCGGATCCAGCCATCAGATCTGGCAATGCACAAGATATCATAGATCGAGAGGTGAAGAAACGAGTGTGGTGGTTTCTTGTTCGCTACGATTGGCTTCAGATACCTTTCCAAAATACGTGTCAAATCCATATGTCTCAATTTGACACTCCCATGCCAGTTAGTTGTCATGGCGATATGAGCAGAATCGTTGCAGATGGCAATATTAATGCACAATCTACCAATAGTTATACAATAACTACCTGGACAAGGTGTCTTCACGAATGTGTGTATTTTCTTTGATCTACCATCACAAGTTGCTGACTAACGATCATGTATAGTATCTGCTCTGATGTGGCATCACCAAGACCGCAAAGCTCGGACGCACAGTCCAGCAGATATCTCAGTACGATACGAAGAAGTCATCCGAGCTGACAACGAACTCAAAGAGCTGTATTCGTCTTGGCCACAAAGCTTCCGCGAAACCAACACAATCCCGAGTAGCCATCCCTCCAAAGATGGTCTGCCAACCGAGCTTATGCCCGCCATGGTTTTGATGAGCACCGCACAAAAAGTACGTCTTCATATTACAGTGATGGATCCATTACTAAGAAGGCTTTAGATATTTACCGTCCATCGTGAGTTCCAGCTATCATGCTTTCGCGACCGACGTTTCGCTTTCTCTCAGGTAAAACGTCCTCAAACCATGCCGAAACTCAACTAAATAGTCTCATAGCTTTCATGCGTCACAATAGCAGAACGAAGTATTGAAGCATTCCAAAAATGGCCCGATTGTCTCGAAGCGCGCATCTGCCGAAGAATGTGGACGACACTCTCATACGTCATTAGTTGCTGCATTACTCTCTGTTTCGCCTTGCTATTCAAAGCACAGAATAAGCTTACACACGACTTTGACAGGATCCACGGCTATGCCAAGTGGGGTAAGAAATTCATTGCCAATGAGGAACAGACAAGTTCCATCGCCCGCCGAGGTGTCAGGTTACTCACAGCTCTGATGGATTTGGAGCAGTCGTTACAGTTCTCGGTTGATATTGAAGCTGATATTGGGGATACTATACGCCATGTGGCGCTAGCGGATGAGAATAGTGCGGAGGCTGAGGGCTACCAGATTGTATTTCCATATGGACAGGAGCTATGGGAGAGTCTAATGTAAATCGAAACAATTTCCTAGCCTAAGATAATTCTCTCTCGTACTGGGTTGTTTATCTCCCAGTCTTCCTTCATAATACGTCCACAGCCAGCTCTATATGCAATGCCGTTCTCATCATGTTGCGCCCAGAGGACGTTATAAAATTCATACTCCTCATCATCACTGTAATTTTCCTTGCTAAGTTCAAGGTTCTCGTTATAATCTTCCACAGCGAGTACCCTGTAGTTCTCTTCTCCCCTGTGAGACAATTCCGGAGAGCTACCCACCCAGCGATCATCCCCGTCATATATAGCTCTGAATGGCTTAGGATTGTAGTACCTACTTCTCCGGAAGACCTTCTCTTCGAAGCAGTCTCTGAGCTCTTTCCCACTGGCAGTACCCTGTGACATAGCGACGATCGTCATCTTGCCTTGTGCCACAACTGCTGTGCTGTCGGTAATGCGAAGCAAGCCCGAGAATCTCCCGGTTGAATCTTGCAGTACCACGACTTTGGGCATCTCATTCAAAGGCTTTTCGGATAACACGGGGTTGACAGAAGAATCCATAAATGCTGTCCGCTTCGTCACATATGGCTTAATGCGGATCTCCAGAGTTGCGGCGGGGAAAAGGGTTATGCATGACGTCCAGGCTGTTATACGACTTGATGTAAGCGGCAGATACTTTCCATTGGGTGATGGCGGCGACGGCTCTTGAGTCAGGTCTTCACCTTGCTGGTCTGCGTGCACAAGGTCAGGGCTCGTGCATTCCCAATTGATTGTGCTTTTCAGTCTCCATGAACTCGAAGCATTCTTCCGATACGGGCCCGGCTCGTTGATGTTCATGGCGGCTTGAAAGACCTTGGGGTCAACAAAGCACTGCCAGCCACACCATGCCCAAGAAGGGAGTGTAGATCTGCGGGTCGATGGCCCAGTTCTTCCCTTGCACCCGTCGAAGAGCTTGCAGAAACTTTCCATCGGAGGATCAGGACTAGTATAGTGACACTTCAGAGGTTGCCAAAGAAGCGCGTGGTCGAGATATACGCGGGGCAGGCCAAAAACAAAGCCGTCAGGATATGCTGGCTGCAAACGGTTAAGAACGCCAAGACAGGCGGATAGACCATCTTCTTGATGCGACAGCTCTCTCCCATTATAAGGACAGATTAGGTCCGTGTAGAGACTGAAGTCGGGCCATGACGGCGTCTCCATACGTCTGATAAATATCGAGGTAAATGGATCTGTGATATCATTTTCATGGAAGTCGGCCGTTTCCTGTTGATTTGATCGAAGCTGATTTAAATCCCACACTTGACCTTCGCATTGCCAAAAGACGAGGTACCCGAGGAAGAAGACAACCCTTCTGCTAAGGATATGTTCCTGGTATGTCCAAGCCCTCGTTGCCCAATCTGTTCTTGCCAATGCTTGATAGTAGGTGCGAACAACTTTATGCGCGGGCTGGCCCTTCATTCTCAATGCTTTTACTTCAGCGTTGTAAATGGAGTCGTCGGGGCTGAGGTAGAGTCCAAAGTCTGCTGCAGCGACAATAGTCAGAGTGGCCTCAGAGTAGATTCGGTCCATGTCCATGAACTCGGCAGCCTTATGTGGATCATCTTGGACGATGCAAAGTCTATCCACCCACAAATATCGTGTTCCGATCGCAGCTGTTAATTCAATGGCATCTGCGATGGCCTTAGACAGTCTATGCATGTGTTGGTTTAATGAGTTGACGGTGGTCAACGAGTCAATGTTGTGGCTCAGTAGCTGCAGCCTTTCTTTCTCATTTGAGGCGCTTCCCCAAGTGTAACTGAGGGCAAAATATCCACCTTTGACATTTCCTCGGACTATACATTGGTCGTTGACGTCAATGAGCCAAGAAGGATGCCAATCCTCTGTGCTCGTTAGACCCTCGTTGTTGGAGATAGCTCCATGCTGAGAGTTAATGCAGGTTGCGGTGTGGCGGCTGAGGCAGGTGGACAGCCATTCGCTGATTGTTGACGCAATCACGGGACTCGTATCGGCAGCAGGAACATGAGGCATTTGAGGATGGAATTGAATCTCGAGATAATTCACTGGCGAAATGTCAGGTTAATGACTGTGTATGGAAGTTCATCGTTTTTACAACTTATAAATGGGCAAATGATAGTTACGCGAAGGATCTTTATCCCGTCATATGTGCGATTATCTAATCACGCTAGTCTGTTTCAGGGTAGATTTGTGTCATGATGTTCTCTTTATATGCAGCGCAACGTGGTTGTGTCTGGGGCAATGAATTAATGGAAGAATATTATATCATATCTCTCGTTGCCACTATGCCATATACTTCCAATAACAACTACCTGCCAGTAGCCTGTATAAATTGTTTGATCTCAGCACTCTTGTGATCCGACATTCTATGGCCACAGGGATGTCTTGGTCCAATGGGAAATACCTTGATCCCATAAATATTTGGTTCGCTGGTGGAGACGATCACCAGAAGCTTGCCAAAACTCAACTATGTCGGGCTGAACTGCATATACCACCCATCCCTTCGAGCTTATTTCTTCCTCTCCATTCTCTCGCGCTAGCAAAGCCTCTTCCAAACGCTTTTCCACCAATTCAGGATCATCCAATGGTTGGCTTTGTTTCGAGATCATTGCAGTCACCTTGGCTTTAGTAGAGCGAGCTGCGAAATCCTTGTCGCATTCATCTTGAGGCAAGGACGTGGCTTCCCCGCGCAAGCGGATTTGACGGCCTAGTTTGGGCCAGTAGAAAGTAAGAGCCACGTTATTGTTAGCCGAGATTTGTCGTCCTTTAGGACTCTCGGCCTTGAAGGCAAAGTGCCATCCGCGATCGTCAATATTCTTGAGAATAAGGACGCGTGCATCAGGTCGACCTTCAGGATCAGTCGTTGAGAGTGTGACGGCATGTGGCTCTGGAACGTCATGGGTTATGGCTTCGTCTAGCCATACTTCGAAGGCTTGTTGCGGGGTTTCAGGGAATGAGTCAAAGCTCATTTTGGGATGTGACGATCCCTGCAGTACAGGGAGAGCGCGAAGTTTAGATTGGAGGGTGTTGGTTGCCATTTTATCAGCTCGGGATGCTTGGGATATTCACCTTGGTGGAAGGGTAAGTATCGGGTTGATAATTTGCATTGATGGTTAACATCTCAGGTCTGAACGCGGAGGGATGCGGTATTAAATATGCATCAATTGACTGGTCGAATCAAATTGTTCAGTGAATGAGTAATAGGTCTGTGAGTCTAATCCGACATCGGATACAGCTACTTCCAGCTATTCCCGTGATGAGCAATTAATATTGAGCATAGCGATGGTGTTAAATAATTGTATATATATCAAGAGTTGATTCTCTCGAAGCTAAAATTCCATGTGCCCTTCTTACTCGCAGTGTCATCCGAAGACCCTTTAATCCCGACGTGCTGCAAAACACTCGGCACAATAGCGTACTTCTTCAAGTCCTGCCTGTCGGCGAACTCCTCAATGAGAGAGTCGCCCGCGATATCTCCCGACGCTGTGTAAAGGCTCTCTTCCAAAGCAGGAAGATGCTGAGTCGGTATGACAAGGCCTTGTGCGCAGCAGCCATAGTTCTGCATTTCGCGAATGCCTTCTATGTAGGGGTCCACCATCAGTCTCCCAGCCAGGAAGTAGAGAATAATAAACGAAGCCGTCCAGAATGTTATGTGTCCAAGGTTATACCTGTGGGTATTGAGATGAAACTTCGACCATCGGCGTAGGTCTGCTGCGACGATAACAAAATAAATAACCAAGACCATACTGTAGAAGACTAGCGACCGGAACAGGTATATTGGCCACTCCTCGGAGTTCCAGCCAAGGTATGTTTCAGAGTAGAATAGTCGAAGATATAGCCAGTTCGCAGAGTCTTCACTTTGTTCGAGGTGTTCTAGGCCACTGGATAGTTTGTCAAGCCAGTGTCGGGCTGCAACGACATCGTCTTCGACTAGGACAAAGTAATCTGCCTCTGTTCTACGGCAGTTTGCGATCAGGCTTGCGTAGTCGCGGTGTATTCGGTCGTTTCGTACCAAGGTCTTGTCTTGTCTCGATGCGATCGGTTCTGTCTTGCGGTATTTACTCGATGGCGTTGACTGAGAAGTGTCGTTGTAGACGAGGACCTCATCGGTTAATCGTTCGAGCCACGTTTGGCCAAACGCGGGGTGTTGTGTCGGGTCATCGTCTGCGAGGAGGACGATAATATGCAAAGACCTTCTCTGACTAGCATTGAGACCTTCTAACAGAGAGGCAAGTGTCCTTGGCAAGAAGTGCTGGTTTGCTCGAGCAACGCTGGGTATTCCGACGCACAGTCGGTTTCCTTGGTTTTGTGTATTAACGTCGCGGTATATGGAGCTAACATTGAACGACTGGTCGGCATGGTTGACAATGTCGATGAGATTATCTGCCTCTCTTTCTCGCTGATCGGTATATCGCGTTTCGTATGCTCGGTGTGGGTCGTAGAAGAAAGATGAAGGATCGGAGTAGGCATATCGCCTGCAAAGCTGGAATAGAAACAGCCATATAGTGCCCAAAACGGCATATGTAATAGTTATTCGATTGCGTCCTACAAGCATGGTTGCGGTTATGCCAAGATATCTGATGGCTTGGGACATTAACGACAATTATTTAGAGGCGTTCTTATGCCCGAATCTAAAACGCTCACGTCTACGAGGCTGTGCTCCGGGATGCTGAGTTGAGAGGCATCTAGCGTCGGCCGCCGCGTGGATTATTTTTCATCAGGATCGACACCTCGGGGACCATCTTGGGGCTTGGCACATGTATTGACAATGCGTCAATACGAGTAAGCGGATCTTGTATAATACGACCGTGGATGGGATTTCTGTGAACTTCAAGTTCTACTGCATTGAACCATGATGCCAATGTGTCTTCAAACAAATGGCAGGAACTACATCTTCTTCTCATAATGGCCAACGAATACAAAGACTTATCGTTGGACTTCCCTCAAAGCTACTTATTTAATGAGCAATATTCTGTTTAGAGTCATTGGCCATTCCCATCCGTCCCCGAACCCAGTGAAGTGGCGCAGGATGCTAAAACAGCTGAATAGGCCCGGCTTCTTGTCGCGAGCTCCACTGGCACGTCACTCCGCTAAAAATAAAAGTTGTCAAACTCAACAACTTCCCGAGAGAAAGCTTCATCTGGCTCCATTAAAATGAACGCACTGTCAGTACAAATATATTGGTGAAGATTCCTTCGAAACGGGATTCGTATTAACACTGATGATCGGGTGGCTATGCACAACTTCGACCACTCAATTGGCCCGTGGGTCGGCCGACACGGCTAAGACGGCCCTACAGCCTTACAAACGGCTCTTTACTAAATATTACTAAGTTAAGCGAGGATGTGAAATTCGTTTAACTTCTCTACTTATTGCTTATCCATGCAAGTTGGGAATAGAATCGAGATAAGACCTCACGAGGCAGATAAGGTTTACAACAGCAACGATACTCGATTTTATAAACTTGTGTCTTCTATCTAAAGTCTAATCTATAAGGTCTACTCCCCACTCTACTTTGCGATAACGCTGGCTGGGACGGAAACCGGTGCAGACTCCACTCTACTCTCCTCATCCATGGGAGCCTCTCTCTTGTAAGAAGGCCAGTGCACGTGAGATTCCACAACAGGCCCCTGATACGCAACCCCATCAACTTTGACAGGATCCTCCATGGCGAGATACATGTACCAGTAATAGACGCCAACAAACATGCCACCACCGATGATGTTGCCAATAGTAGCAGGGATCATACCCTTCCAGATGTAGAGACCAACGGTCAGGTCAGGGGTCTCCAGCCAGATGGCTAGCGACATGTAGAACATGTTTGCTATCACGTGCTCGAGGCCGAGCACGACGAAGGCAAAGATGGGCCACCACATGCCAATGACTTTTGAAGCAAGATCTTTAGCTTGGATACCGAGAAAAACGGCTAAGCAGACCAGCCAGTTGCAGCCAATAGCTTTAACAAATATTTGATGGACTTCGGGTGCGATTTGTTTCTTAGTAGCGAAATTGATGGCCACTTCCTTGTAGGGGTCCGCGTCGAAAACACCGCCGTCTGAGAGGTAATGTCAGTTCCCATATCATATGTGCACAAGGTGTCAGACAACTTACAGCCCATGATAATACACATAACAAATAATGATCCGGCAAGATTACCGAAATAGCAAAGGAACCAATGCAATAGCATTTTGCGAATGGGTAGTCGACCTTGCAGAACAGCCGTTAAAGTGAACTAATACCATCAGTAAAAGTCATCATAATTTAGACTCGTCCAACTCACCATAGTTGTCGCAGTAAATAGATCCGCACCGGTAAGTACCACAAGCACTAAACCAAGAGGGAAGACGCCCGCGCCAAATAGCTTGACCAGACCAGGCGCATTCTCGGCATACCATGGAGCAGTCATGGCGCACAATGAAACGCCACAGCCAAAGCCAAGAAGACAGCCTGCTGAAACAGCGGACAAAAAGACCTTGTCGGGTCGCATGTTTCCTCTCTTCACACCAGATCGGGAGACCAGCTCGATGGTCTCCTGCGGCGTGTATGCCGCCAAGTTGGAGATGCTAACCACAAGAGGGTTGCTCATTATTTTGACTTTGTTGTTATTAATTGATGAACAATTGAAGCAATGATGAATACAGAAATGGAATACTACAGGGTTTCTTTAAGTTTTATATAAATTCCACCGATTCTAGTGTAAGCTGATCGCAGACCCAACTCCGTCTAAACCCTTGATATGGCGCCGACATTATGGTAATCACGCGAGATTCACGTATGATCAGTGGACAGTTCTTGATTGATTTTTGTCTGTGTCAAAGAAAAAACTCCACATGGCTAAAAACCCTAGCATTACAGAGCCGCAAGGGCGGCGAATGCGGGAAGCCAGTCATCGGGTATCGGAAAATTTGACCGCTCAGAGTGGAAGAGACAAAATAACATGTGCATTCTTTCCGAGGATTAGGTGACTCTTAAGCAGCTTATTTTAGGCTACCTTATCATTAGTGGATACCTTTTTTTTTTTTTTCTACTCGGTGGTCAGTCTTAACACCTCTCCACTTGTCGAATGATGTGTGAAATAAAGATTTCCGGAGTTCCTGAATTTCATGCCTGAGGCTGCAATGGACCGCTGTCAGGGGTTCCAGTGGATCAGATACCGATATCCTCATACGCTGAAGTACCGACACCAGGAAAACTACACATGAGTGGCTGGTTTATTTCCCCTCCTTGTTAGGATCTAGCTTTATCTGAATTCTTACATCTTGATTGTCAGTTGACCATCAACCGATGTCAAACGGCAGTATCACCTCCCTTTTCTTTTCTCGGGGTGGAGGCTACGAAACCGATCACTACCACTCCCCAAAAGCTCCCTGGGCTCTCTTTTGTTAGATGCCCTCCTTTTAGGTCGATCTCGAGCGTCTCAATGCCCTTTGCTTCAATTGCCCAGTGAGATCCCGACCAAGATCCTCGACGAGCTCCATGACGACTTTGGCACCCTTAACAAGCTCGCACTCGTTAATTCCGACTGTTCCAGGCTCGCTCGAGCTCGCCAATATGCCGAGTTAGAATTTGACCTCAGTGGCCAAAAGCTTGTATTCATCAAACATCTCTTTGACGCTATATCGGACGTAGCCGCAAGTGACAGTGGGCGACGATTCATTACCTCACAGTGCGTACGTCATTGTAACTTCTCAGTCGATCATCTCTGGGCCAGGCATCTCTTCCCAAGTCCTGGTCGCGTTACTACCGTGAGCATGCAGATATGGAATGGGAGTGAACTGATGAGGACGAGAAGAATGCCGTTCTTCGTGCGACAACAACCTTCGGCGTTGCCTTGATGAAGAACCTGGAGACACTAGTCTGGAACGACCCCGTCCTAATGGATCAGGCTACTTTCACCAGGCTCTTTGCCCAGACAACAGCCCATACCCTTAAGCTATCCAACATTGTGCTGGACGGAGAATGGCCTTTGCAACCCACAGCCAGACCACGTTCACATATACGTTCTCTAGACATCGATATCACTGTTGTGGTACCTTATAATGAGAGTAGGGGCCTGGCGCACGAGGACAGTATGCCTAACCAGGAAAACACCATTTTTGAGTCCATCTTCAAGCTCTGCGGACCCACTCTCGAGTCTCTGACATGGCATTACTCGCCGAGTAGGGCAAGGAAGCCATTGTCCATCGATCTAGACAAAGATTCATTCCCCAATCTCCGTCATCTTAGAATCAATGATGTTTGGCTTGAGAAGGCTACAGACAAGGCTCTGAGTGCACTACTTTCTTGTCCTCTGAGATCTCTTGAGCCTAACCGTGCTGCTATGAAGCTCTTGTACGAACGCGAACCATATCTAAATCTTGAAAACCTGGTTTTAAACCATGTTGACGATTATGAACGTGTTACGGATTTGATCCTCAGCCACAATCAGCTTCAGAAGCTCTACCTTACAGAAGATTGTTCCTAGGATAGTAAGAACTTCGATCGCCTGCTGCTTGGGATGGGCGCATTTAGCAATCTGCGCTCCCTTCTTATGGTCTGGTCTGGAAACGGACGCAGTGATGGTTTCGACTGGAAGATCTCCCACAGCGCATTGCAGACCATCTCCGGGATGAAAGGGTTAGAGCGACTGGCTCTTGGGTGCTTCACAGGCGATAATACAAGCGGCAACTACGAGGATTACAACTATGATGATCCAGAGAACAAAGTGCCCCAGTGGAATGTTGACCACGATATGCTCCGAACGCATCTCTCAGATCTCAAGAATCTCAAGAAGCTGGCTTTCCATGGTGATACATACAAGCCTACCGATAAACACTATCACCATATGTTTTACTACACGCGCTCTGTAGCCCCGGGTGATGACTGGGCGGATGTCCGTGCAGCCACACAGCCTGGCAGCGACTATCTGGATGTCGTGGAGAGTGACGCATACAAGAGTGTTCCTTCCGTTCAGGAGAGAACACACCTTCTTCGAATGATGAAACATACCAACGCTTGGGCCCAAGATTTACCCCAGCTGGGATGGATGGTCTGTGGACAGCGGCCCATGGAATTCATTCCCAACGATGAAGGACTTCGCAAGGCGTCGCCTCTTGGGGAACTCAAAGATGAGTGTAGGACATATATTAATCGGGTATTTGGACTTGCGTCCGAAACCGAGGTAGCCTTCCGCGTTCTTTAAGGGATTATGATTATTACAATGGGTAGTAGTCAAAGGCCTCTAGGTGAAGGGGCCGAGGGTCTACTAGTACAGCTAATGCAAGATGGTAAGGTAACATATACAAACTTCTTAAGAGACAGTTGACTTCAGAGACAACTGTCCAGCCTCTAGGACAATTACCACTATTCTGGGTTTAGTCAGGTTTTCGGAATTATCCTAGAATCTCGATAGCTCGAATATAAAAAAGGTTTAGTGAAAAGACAAAAGCAAGATCAAGATACTTGTTGAAATAAAGGCGAGACGTCAATACTAGCTATATTACTCAATCTCGATGCGCTCTGGCTTTAGCCCCAAAGACGCTGCCTCCCCAGTCATGAGACCATCAACATAGCATTCACTTATTAACCTGAACCGCGAACCAGACCGACGCAACACAAAAGGTGTCCGTCCTTGATGCAAGATATATAGCCTGTCTTCAGCACTTATTCCATTCCCGCCCAAACCAACATAGCCAGTATCTGTAACGAATAAGCTGTTTCCCTTGGACATCAGCCCAATCCACTGCATCAATTCGCCAAGCTGCTTGACGAACGCGGCATCAATGTTCCTCTTAGCCCTCTCCTCCGGATCCGCATACCTGGTGATTATCAACTTCTCGGCGCGCATAGCCACGTCCTGTAACGATATAAGCCCCAGCTTCGTCCCGTTATTCTTCTCTTCCTCCAGGCTCCTCTCAGCAACCTCCAAGGCTGCGAGGAGGCTGGCCCAGAACTCATCGATGCGGCCCCAGTCTACAGCTTTGTCGAGCATGTCGGCTGTAAGCGTCCGAAGCACCATGCCCCTTCGACCTCGGCCCTCTTTTTTGCTTATGCTCTCGTGCATACCCGCAAGTTTCCTGGCCCGATATTGGTCGAAGGAGATAACCTCGCAGACGGTGTCAATTGAAATACCCGAGAGTGCAAGGATGGTGAAGTTGCTAGCGGTAAAGATTGACGGAGGATATCCCTTAATTCCCTCAGCCGCGTTGTATTTCGTGACGCCAATCATGCGAGTAGGACACTCAAGTGTGCGGCAGTCTTGATCTTCATCTGGGATGGGCTCGATTTGAAGCCATGGGACCATCTCTGGAGATAGTTTAGGTGCTCTAGTAAACTCTGAGATGATGTGGTCGTCGTTCCAGGGGTAACTAGTCCAGTCCACAACCCAGGAGGGAAGCGTCTTGTATCTGTTCTTCTCGCGGCAAAACCGAAGCGGCGCAAGCGGCTCGTAGGCCTCGGGGTTGTTCTTGCAAGTTAGGATTTGGTTGCTCGAGACATTGATGTATAGTTCTTCAACGGAGACTGCGTAGTCAATTTCCATGGGCAGTGGGATGCCAACAAAAGACATAAATGACATGACGGCGAAGACTTTGTCAAGAGCGTTCGTTGCCTCTGAGTCCTTGAATGATGCGACCATTTCGAAGATAGTAGTCGAAGACTTCCGCGCCATCCTCCTCAAGATCCACACTGATGAAGGTATCAGCCGGGATAGCAGCGGGCCTAGATACCTATTCAATCTAGGCCATGGCCAGACTGTTGTCATTGCATTTCGAAGTATTATGTGGCGGCGGAAAGCATGCTGAAGCATGCCGAAGCGGCTGGAGAACGTCAATGTCCAAAACGCGCGACCTTTGAGACAGTCACCTCCATAATCGTAGATCTTGGATACTTTGTAGAGGGACTCTAGTGGCACTGCGGTCGTTCCAAAACACATGGTGACCTTTGGTGCAGTGGCGAACTCCTGCAGGGTCCATATCCGCGTTGCCCAGGTCGATTCGGAGACATATCTTAACATCATACACATGCGCTCCGTATAGAATTCCTTGAATTCCTCTGTTGTTGGTGGGATACCATATCGAGACAGTCTTGACACGGTATCCTTAAGCCCGGTTCCCCAGAAAGGGGGTAATTCGTAGTGGTTGTAGTTCACTTCTGTGCCCGCGTCTTTCAGTAGAAAGAAAAAGCAGGCCAGATGAAAGCAGTAATCGATTTCTGTCGGGTCTCGTCGAAAGTCATTGGCATATTCCTGGAGTAGTCCTTTATTATCACGACCACGGGTCAAGAATCGAAGAGAACGAGGTGGGTCTGCCTTTGTATAGCAGTCTCCTAGCCATACGAGTACTTGACGACAGGACGAATAAATAGTCGTCATCATTTTCACTTGAGATGACCTCTCCGCCATTGCCAACTTTGACTGGTCAATGCAAACGGCGTCAATCCACAATACCAGATCTTCTCCCACAACATGCCGACGAAGCCTCTTTAGTATCGTGTAGAGATTCTTCCTCACAGGAAACGGTCTGCCATTAATGATGATGTTACGAGTTTCGTTGTTTGTTCCCCAAGTATATGAGAGTGCTTGATAATCTGGCTTACTACCGAGAGAAGCGGATGAGAGATGGCAACAGATCGGGTGGTCCCATTCTCCTGCATGGAGTGTGATAAGGCGGATCTGCCGGCGTAATGCATCAAGAGGAGCTTCCCCATATAGAGCGGAAAGATGCTCTTCAATGTTGTATCTATACTGGGAGTTTGAAGAATCCATTAAAGTTTAGAAGATACTTGATGCACCTACGATATTGACTCGGGTAGGCAGTTGGATTATAGGCATAGACCTCTTACGTGGAATTTTTCATTTGAGGTGGAACGGATTAGCCACGTTTCGCCTTACCTGCCGAAGCCCCACAGCGGGGGAATTTAAGCGCCACGAGCAAGTCGTGGGCATAGATTACAATACGCCTGCCTCTTCAAATTCACAATGTTCATAGCACCAGTCTTTGATACCGCTGCAAGGGAGCTTGTTACGGCAGGGAAGCCTTTGTCCCAGCACGTCAGATGAGTCATTATCATCTGGACTCCAAACTACCAGCAGAGTATAACGTAGGAGCACTGAAGCTGATGATTATCAGCCGATACAATTATTTGGGTGACTTCAGATGCACCGGACTGCAACAGGTACATAAGGTTAACAAAAAAATACAGCGTAAACACGCTGATATTCTGTAGTGATTCGAAAAGAGGTCAATCATGTCCAAGCTAACTTATTCAGGCGGCGTGCTTCTACGACTTTCAATTTGACTCGTATCGACGACGACTCGTGGCGTTAGGGTTCTAGCTGACCCAAGGCACGCCACTCTTTCAGATCACGAGGCCAACCGCCCACGCAGGAAAGTAAGCTTACCGGCTGAATATGGCGTTAGGCTGAGTAGGGAATGGTTAGTAATGGTCCGTAAAGTGTACTTGTGCAGTACTCACTTGTTAAAGACTCTGGGGATCTCACAAATGGATGGGATGGGATATAACCAAGTACTAAGTTCCTGGTTGTAAGTAAGGCTATATTAGAATAAGGCCGAATGTTCAAAATTGGCCTTTACGGCTTGGTCGGGAGTAATGTTGTTTCTACGGATACAAGGCTGTCAAACAGTCAATCTGACCTCCGCTAGTTAGCGGAAGTGAGATTAACTTCAATAAAATCCATAACTTATCTCCGCCGATTAACGGAAGTAGGTCTGTATAGAAAGAACCTTAAATTTAGTCTAACAAACTAGACACTACTAGCATAGATAATATCTAAGAGCTAAGATAGGAACTATATAAAAGTTCTATTCTATTAGAACTAAGTATAGAAATTTAAGACCTTATGCTATATACTAAGCTTTTAAATAAATTGGTTTTCTTTTTTATTCTATCTTAAAATAAACTATCCTACTAAGTAAATTACTAAAATTAAAAAGGTTTATACTTATAAATATAAACTAAAAATATACTACTTTTTCTCTATAGAAGCTTAAGCTAACTATATAAATAACTGTAGTCTTAAACTTTATATTATATAGTAATTTCCGTTATATCAATTAAGTATAAAGAAAGTAGCAATTAGGTCCCTTTTCTTTCTTTAGCTAAATATAATTCCTTAGGCTGTATTTAACCTTTATGGTGCCTTCTTAACTTTATTAAAGTAATAGTCCTTAAGGACTTTTATTAGACCGTTAAGATAGGAGTTATTTAAATAAACCGTCTGCTTAACAATCCTATCTATTGTAGATGTACAGCTAGCTACCTGCTGCCCGCTAGTTTTCTTCTTACAGCGCGAGTCCGTACAATTGACAACCCCTATACACTGGGAACACCCTAGATCTCAAAGCTTTTTGAGTTTTATTTTCAATTGAGATGGGAGCACTTGTTTCTCCGACGGGAAATAAATGTATCCAGGTTTCGATTCGACTCTTTTTTAGGGGACCATTATCGTGGTACTTGCAATGCACAAGCTTAGCAAGCTTATATAACTTGTCCTCGAGTTCTATAGATGACTGCGTAAGGGCTATTATCGATTCAAGCTGAGAGGTGACTGCGGCTCTGTTCGCGGCCGGTGACCAACACTGACAAGGCCTCCCTGTTGTTTCTGTAGACGCCCCGTACCGCTCACCATCTATATCCAGACGAGTCCTCAGTGTTACAGCATCGATCGTTTCCTCGGTAGCCTGCCCCTCATGAACACGCGGTGCTGTAGATTGTCGAGGAGGGGTCGGTGGAAGACTGAGAGGAGAAGAGAAGAGGTCTGTAACTGGCCAAGCTTCTTCTCCAGACACGCCTGTCGCTTGGGATGGTGAATTCGGAGGACTTGGGTATGGGATGGATTTCGAATTTGGCCTCTCATACTTCGAGGCCTTACAAAGACTGGTAGCTGTGACACTGTTCTCAACGTCTTTTATTGTCATGGTTCAGAAGGACAATTCAAGTTGCTGGCGGCAAACTAGTAAAGGGGTTGATTAAACAAGGTGAAAAAGAAAATATATCCATTTCAAAGACCTTCCAAACAGCGGAACTAAATAATCGGTGAAGAGGGTGGATTGTCGTTTGGGGGGGGCATCGTATGTTCAAGACCTTGTGGGCTATGGTCCTCTGAATCAAGCCGTTTGTAAATACAAATAACTGAAATGCTCTTTGTTACCAATCTTAAATCCTTAAATCTAGTCTTTCCCTAGACAGCAGCTTTATAAAGATCCTGAACAACACCCTGAAGCAGTTCGTCAGATTTGTCAGGGTCATTGAAGCTTGCCCACGGTACAACGCCGTTATTAGCACGAAGCTCCTTATCAAGATGATACAGGCCGTGACCAATCTGCTTGCTGATACGGACACATTGCTGCAGCAAGTCACCCAGGTCCTTTACATGGCGCGTCTCCTTGCGCAAAAAGCGACTCTCAATAACATCTTCCAGTGCGTTGTCACCAGCCTCCTCTGCTGCAGCACATAGACGGTGAAGATCGTCCAGAATTCCCTTCTCTGTCTGCAGAGCCGCGTAGACCGGCTGGATGGGATCGATAGGGTCATCGGGCCACTCGATATCTGGGGCAGGGATGTCGCTTGGCTTGGACCGGCCACCACGCTGGACAAGATACGACTCTAGCCAGGTTGCATCAGCAAATGCCTCCTGGGCTGATCGCTTCCAAAGCCTGTAATCTCCATTAGCCATGACGATATAAACAACGTACGGCATGTATATACTTACGCTGCAAAGCCGTGCAACGACACATTGGAACGTAAGCAGTCAGCTCCAAGCTTCCGGAAGAAGAACCAGGCCTTGTACTCGACTTGTATATGTTGACGGATGGCCTGCAAGTATTAACAGATTGTTATATGTTGGGGTCTTCAAAGAATCATATACATCTTGGATGGTATCAGTAAACGTAGATGCCTGGATGTAAGCGTCGATGTTCTCTGCGGAGAACTTTTTGAGGTTCTCCTGTACCTTGTCGGTATTTGAGCCTGACATTTTAGTAAGACAGTTGAAGCTCTTCTTCTATCGTTGATAATTTAGAAGAATAGATAATTAAGTTAGAATGAAGGTCAGTGTTAGAGCTCGTACTGAAACGCGGGTGCACTGGCTTATACATATAGCCCTTAAATGTTTCTATTGCACCTTGATTTAAACATTGCTGCCCGGAATGTTTGCTCCTTGCAGAAGTGTACTGGTAATTGTTACGCAATTGTACCGCCAATCAATTGAAGATGCTGGGAGGATGATGCGATCCTGTATTAGCGGCTTCCAATCTTGCGGGCCCTCTGCCCCTCACCAGACTGCAAACGTGTCAATGATGAAACTAATTACAATAATGAGATAATGGAGGATTGGCGTTTACAGCAAATTTACTAAATCTACAGTTTTAATATTACAGCTACATCTGCAGGAAGTGGAGAGCGGAGGCTCGTAAAATAAATAAGTGGGGTTATATATTGTTAATTGTTCTTATAATAAATCCTTTAGCACTGACAAAGTTTAATCTCATTTGAATATAACAGAACCTCCGTATAGCGTTATTTATCAATACCCTCATTGCAAACTAATCAGGCCATTACAATGTAACGTAATTTCTCTGTAAGTGTTACACATACTGTTTTATCTTTAAAACGAGTAACATCTGTAGGGGTTTACGTGTATTAACACTGTAATAGAGGCTAGAACTCTTGTAATGTTACAAGTTTAAGATATGATTGATGCCTGACGTTAGATTTAACATAGGACTGGCTGTTACGTAACTTACTGTATACAATTAACTTTTACAATTATCTTTACTCTACTCATTTTCCAAGGTTAACCCCGTCCTTGCTGATGTCTTCCTCGTCATCAATGGCATGGAATTTCCTGTTTGGGAAGAGCTGCGGGGCATGTACCGCCGTGTAGGCACGGAGAGTATCAGGCGGTCTGGAATGTGGCTGGCCTAGCGCTCCCATGTATGCATATGAGGATGCATTCAAAAGCTCCTACCGGAAATGCAAGACGACTTTTTAAATCAGGTTGCTGATATACAGTGGAAAAACGTCAAGAAAGTAATAGCGCTACTGCAGTACAGTAACAATAAATAATTCTACCTTCAGCATACAAGTAATTTATCAGGCCTTAACGGCCACTTAAGCAAGTAGCAGTGGCCTGAAAGGACATCCCTATTCTTGAGAAGGATGTCAAGAAGTCTGTTAAGACACTCTGGGCTCGTGTTCTTAGAAGGCGTTAACTGAGTTCTATATTAAGTAGTGACCTGGCACTGCTTAGGCCTTTAAGTTTATGCTCCCATTTTAATTGAGTTAGTTAAAAGCTTACTGATTAACCAGGCAATGCAAGGATAGTTTCAATTTTCCGGATCTTTACCCTGGAACTGGGCATTCATTCTTATAAAAGAGAAAGCCTTAGTTTATTCATGATAAGATTTTAGTCGCTCTGTTGCTTGTTGAAAGTTCTTTAGTCCAAAGGCTTCGTTTGAAAGGCAACTAGGCGAGCTACAACCAGTTTACAGAGCATACTTAAATAGTGGGCTCTTTTCGCCCATGCGAACAAGATCCTCCTCACTATACCGCTGTCGAATCTCCTCTTCAGTCATGTTGGCCTTCTTTGCGTTGCCTCTCTTGAGTAGAGTCTCAAGTAACACAACCGCAATGATACCAGCCAAGCCAAAGGCAAGCGAAGTACCGTATCCAACAGGATATCTAGGTGCCTCACGTTCGAGGTAGATATAGGAGCCGATGAGACCACCGATGTTACCGACACAGACTAGAAGCCCAATGTTGACGGATCGCTTAGCTGGGTCAGGGGTGTTGGCGACGTTCCACGCGTTGACTCCCGGAAGAATAGGGTACATTCTGGTTCTGTTAGTATGTGATAGTGGGAGGAGGGAAAAGACACTTACCCAAAGCATGCCAGACAGACAGCAAAGTAGCAGACAGCGATGTTGTTGTCGATATCACCAGACTTGACGAACAGGATGATAAAAGCAGTAACGAGACAACACTGAGGTCCCAAGATGAATGGTGCTCGCCACGAATACTTATCAGCAAAGATAGCAAACGCGTAGGCCGAGATAGCTCCGATGGCATAAGGGGGAATAGTCATAAGCTGAGCATCACTAGAAGTATAACCCATTCCGCGAAGAATCGTAGGCATAGTGAACTTCATAGCATAGTTGGGAACAGCGTTGGACCAGTTGGCAAAGAAGAGAAGCCAGATCTTGTAGTCAAGCAGGATATCCTTGAAGAGTCGAAGGTTGAAGTGATCGTTCTCCTTGTAGTCTGAAGGTACGGAGGAGCGACGGGCGAGTTGACGGAGTTCGAGATATCGGATTTCGTCGGCTTCGAGCCAGCGGGTTGATAGAGCTGGAGAGTCGCAGAGGAGGAAGAAGCACATGATAGCGACAACGACAGTGAAGAGACCTTCGATGAGAAAGATCCAGCGCCAGCCTTCAAGACCTGCCATGCCGTCCATCTTGGCGATGGCGAAAGCAAGAAGACCAGAAAAGGCTCCACCTGTAGCGGCCGAGGTATATAGAATCGCGATTCGGGTCTGGGTTTCATTGGGGAGGTACCAGTTAGAGATGATAAGGATCGCACCTGGTAGGAAACCAGCTCTATACAATGTTAGACAGAGACTTCTGGCGCGTTTTGGAGACATACTCAAAGATACCGAGCAGGAAGCGAATAACCAAGAGGCCAGCGTAGTTCTGAACGAGGGCAGTCAGAGTCATAACAACTCCCCAACAAAATACGATGCCACCAATGTATACCGATGGCCTCTTGAACTTGTGAAGAATCATGTTGGAGGGAACTTCGAAAAGGACAAAGGGGATAAAGAAAATGGCGGTGACGATGTTGTACTGAATACCCTTGAGGTTCAAGTCAACAGTCATTCCTTCAATCTTGGCATTTCCTATCTCAAGTCAGCCATTGGTAACAAGACCGGGTCAATTTCACACATACCAATGTTGGTCTTGTCCAAGTATGCGATCAGATACAGAAGGACAAGCATAGGGATAAGTCGCATCTGTTCGTGTCAGTATCGCGTCGCTACTATCTTCAGACATTGGACAACTTACATCGACCTTTCGCACGACTACCTTCTTGCGGTCTTCAGGGAAGTTGTTGACGAAGTCTGCATCGTTCTCGGACAGACCGCCCTTGTGTTCGGCGTGCATCGTGCCAGACTTCTCGTCGCGAGAAAGCTCGCGCTCGATATCGGGAGTTTGAGTAGCCATGTTGAGCTGATCTCTTCTAATAGAAACAAAAGAAGATTTCTGATGAAAGAGGAAGGTGAACTGATTGTCTAAAGTCCTGTTTTTATAGCCACCTTGACTACTCAGCTGAACAAGGAGAGTCGTGACATTGTTGGTCAAAACAGGTCAGTGCTGCAAAATTTTCCCCGGATTCTGGGGTGAGAGTGCGGAGAGGTGCGGGGGATCATTCGAGATCTTGAACTAGTCATTAACGAACAAATCAATGGTATTTCCGGATCTTAATCTAAGCTGTTGAGGGACTGGGGTAATTATTAGGTTTGCCGAAGTCGCAGCTTGGACTTTGTAGGAATCCGAGAATCCGAGGTTGTGTCTCCGGACTTCTGTGTGGGTATGCCCGGAAAAAGAATCCGGGCTCACAACGCCCTCTTTCTCGTCACCAGACAACAGCTGAGAGACTCCGGAAACGCCGGACTCATTCGGCACGAAAGCCATCAAGTTCACCAGTTCGCCTCTCTAGATGTGAGGCCGAGGCGCGAGGTGAGAGCCTTTCTTTAGATATATAAGAAGACATTAAACTCGACAAATGGGAAATAAATCATCAATACAATCGCATCAGCAGTCTCAATCACAACAAACAAACAACAAACTTGAACATCTTCAAGTAACATCTTTACTCTGCTGCATCTAAACACCACTACTACCTTCTCCAACCACCAATCATCACCATGTCTTTCGATCTCAAGGGCCTTGTCCCCGCTCCCGTCACCCCCTTCACCAAAGATGGCAAGGTTGACTACGATGCCATCCAGCGTCTAGGCTCTTGGCTTGGAAGCATCGATGGCGTCAAGGGTCTCGTTGTCCTCGGACACGCCGGAGAAGGAACCTTCCTTACCCAGCAAGAACAAGTCGACACCATCAAGGCCTTTGTCAAGTCCGTCGACAACAAGATCCCCATCATTGCTGGTATTACTGGCGAGGGTACTGAGGTCGCTGCTCTTGAGGCTAAGCGTGCTAAGGAGGCTGGTGCTCAGGCCGGTCTTCTCTACCCTTCTCATGGCTGGCTGCGATTTGGATACCAGCCCGGTGCTCCTCAGGATCGCTACAAGGTTGTCTACGAGGTCTCCAAGCTGCCTCTGATTCTGTTTCAATATCCCGACAACACCAAGGCGACCTACAACCTCCAGACTCTTCTTGACATCGCTGCTCAACCCGGTGTCATTGCCATGAAGAACGGTGTCCGTAACATGCGCCGCTGGGACACTGAGATCCCTGTCTTCCGACGCGAGCGCCCCAACGTTCCTGTCCTCACTTGCCACGACGAGTACCTTCTCCACACTGCCTTTGACGTCGACGGTATGCTTGTCGGATATGGTGGTATCGCACCTGAGCCTCTTCTCGAATTGATCAAGGCTGGCAAGGCCAAGGACTACGCTAAGGCTCGTGAGATCCACGATCTGCTTCTGCCCGTTACAAAGGCTGTCTATCACCGTGGCTCGCATATGGAGGGTACCGTTGCTTTGAAGCATGCTTTGGTTGCCCGGGGTATTTTGGACCACGCTACAGTGCGATCACCGCTGCTGCCTCTACCTGAGGGTGCTGAGGGAGAGATCCACTCTGCCATTTCATCGGCGTCGCTGAAGAAGGTCGCCTAAAATATTTGTATAGCATAGTCAATTATAGCAATAGAATTTATTTCACCATTATAATAAATGTGTCTTAATGTGGATATAGACTGTCTCGATCCTTAATGTCTAGAGCATGAGAAACAACTATTACTACTATGTGCCTGCTCGGAATCAGCTCCAAGCTCTAGGGTGAATGAGTAATAATTTGCCGAAGAATTATTTCGCCTCCATACAGATCTGGTCTGGGCTTACGTTGCTGCTAGTTCTTGGACTGAGGGACATTCGTTTAGTTACAGCAGTAAACAATCCAGAGTAAATTGAAGTATGTCTATATAGAGCTGGCTGAATTGCAAGATACAGGGCATTGAGAATGCGGTGATCGTATTGAGCCGCCTTTCCTTGTCCCATCTCAGCATCAGCAAACAGGCCTCAGCAGCGCTTGAACGAAGTGTGTATCCGATGCATTACAAGTCTTGACGAGGGACCAAATCTCATCTGGGCCTAGCTGAACTCTGTACATGACAGCACCCTCTACCCCCGCAAAAGTGGGTGAGAATTTTCCAAGCTGAAGTCACTTTTCCAGTAATCCGAGTTGTCCCTCAGACTTGCCCCAGGCCATAACCCCGCACCCCTGTCTCCCCTACAAAAAGCCTCGGATTCTTCAACTCTCCACCTACACATTTCCGGTGAATCCGATGGCCACCCCAGTTACCTCAACACCGCTATCCGAAGCATCAACATGCACGACGAATACAGGTACTTCTCGATCAAAGCGAATTCTACCACTTTCTCCAGATGTGTCCCGCGAATCCGAAAATCGCCGGAAGGCTTCCAAGGTCAGCAGAGCCTGCGACCACTGCAAGCTCAAGAAGCTCAAATGCTCTGGAACGCTCCCTTGCGATGGATGCACGAAGAGGAAAGTGAATTGTCAATATGATGCGGTGTATCGAAGAGGTAGACCACCGACACCGCCAACGGTCGGGACACAGAGACGCTCTATGAGTTCAACGCCTTCTGCTGTTCGGCAGTCACATCCTGTGGAAGAGAATCCGGAGTTGGGTACCACAAGATCTTCTTCACAAGGACCTTCTGGTCTTGAGACTACTGAGATCGAAGGTCAATTCTTTGATCCGACTTCCAACTTGACCTTCATCCACCGAGCTTGGAAAAGGCTAGCCCAGCAGAATCAGCAAACGGATTCCGGCCTCTTGACAGGCTCTGAGAATCTTCAGCCCCTCATGTCAGCCGGTGATGTCCCGTTCACGACAAAGGGAGACCAGAGTCTGTTGTTCGTCAGCCAACCAGCAGCTTTAGAACTGTTTACGTATTATTTCGAGAACTGCGTCGTGACATATCGGGTTCTGAACCAGCAATACTGCCTGGCTTGGTTTGAAGCTGTCATCAATAACTGGCACAATGG
The DNA here is from genome assembly GCA_004367495.1 of Fusarium scirpi. Lineage (NCBI taxonomy): Eukaryota > Fungi > Ascomycota > Sordariomycetes > Hypocreales > Nectriaceae > Fusarium > Fusarium scirpi. The sequence continues at coordinate 127,458 of QHHJ01000142.1, read as the reverse complement.
ACAGCCGCTGGAAACAGAGGTCGGACACGCAAAAGCTGCCGTTGTCCTTACTATTCTGGCCATTGCTAGTTTCCGTCAGCACAGGATCACGGAACAGAGATCTATGCCAGGAGTGTCACTACTATCTCAACAGAGTGAACAGTATTTCCTCGCAGCGTCTGACTTGACGGCTCAAGAAACTGGACTACCTCGATTGGAATCGGCACAAGCTCGTGTTCTTCAAGTTCTGTATCTACTACAGACATCGCGTATGAACCAAGCTTGGTATGTCTTTGGAAACACAGTTCCTATCGTGACAGCGCTGGGTCTGCATCGGAAGTTGGGCCAGTACCGCAATGGAGGTCGGCAACCAATAGACTACATCATATCCGAGTGTCGCAAAAGAACTTTCTGGGTTCTTTATACTCTGGACAAGTACCTAGCCGTCGTGTTTGGTCGACCTCGATTCTATCATGATGGTGATGCCGACCAGGATTTTCCGGATAGAGTCAACGATGAAGATATGACACCGCAAGGCCCATCACCGACAGAGCCATCAATGGATTGCCATGTCGATGCAGTGATCTTCCATGCGAGGTATGCATATACGCTTTCAATATTGCTTCCCCACTGACAACAACTTAGGATTGCAATTATTATTGAGAATGTATCTCGCCAGGTCTACTCTTTGAAACGGATGCGATCCGAGGAACGTCTAGCTGCTGCCCAAGGCTTCATCCAACAGCTTCAAGAGTGGAGGCAGGCCCTGCCACCTCAATTCGGCTCCGTACGCCCATCTAGTCTCATACCAATATTTTCTCGACAATCAACCGCCTTGAAGCTCGCCTATTGTCACGCTGTTATGCATACCACCCGACCATTCCTTCTTGATCACTCAGATAACTGTACTCCTGCTTTACAAGATTGCGTGACACAGTGTATAGGTGCAGCGAAACTTGCCCTCGAGACAGTAGATGGTATGTTCTCGGAAAGATCGGTACTCTTCCATGCTTTGTGGTGGATGCCCTACGTAACATTCTGCGCGCTGGCAGTTGTCTATGTGTGGGACATCCAGCAAAGAAGTAACGAGTCAGCCGACTCGAGCAACACTCTGCTCTTCGATCTGGCAGAGAAATGCCAGAACCATCTAGCAAGGACCATCTCCGCCGAGTCCGCTAGTCGAAGATACAGCATTATCATTGAGGAACTACGACAGGAGGCGAGACAAGGTCCACAGCACGCAAGTCGACCATCGCATATGATAAATTGCCATGACGAGTCACTTCTCACCAGCGATCACGAGTCTGGAACGAGCATAGATGCGCTGGGGTCTATGTTTGAAGATCATGAGTCTTCGAGCTCTGGTCTTATGTCGATTATGAATCCACTGAGTCAGTGGCAGCCGACTGACTGGCTGGACCTGGACTCCTCGGTATGTACAGTATCCATCTTTTAACGAATGGTTAGCTAACAGTGCAGGCTTTTACATTTTGTTCCCAGCTTGACGATTTAATGATTTTCTAGGATGGGCTTATGATGTTCACGATAATGCTACATACTTCATGATATAATACCTTGGCTCTTTCTTCCTGTTGCATTGAGGTCCTTCAGCTTATCTGCATGTGAAGTTACGGTTGAGACAAAGAGTGGTATTGAATGGGGTGAGCCAATTATAAATCCATTAATCATGCTATGCTTTATTATTTTTGAAGTTCATCCAAGTGTTCCCATTCCGAAACCTATTACGGTTCATTCTCTCTAGTCGGTCTACTTAAAGTTAGCACTCAATCTAACTCAAGGCATTGAGATTTCTGGCTGGGTTCTGTACTTACACATCTGAAAGACTTAACAATAGGCTGGGAGGTCTCATAAGGCTTACCACCCTGGACACAAGTGGGGGTGTCGCGCCAGGTAATACCCAGCTCTGCTCCAACTTCGGATCCTTGACAGCCAGGCAGAGCATAGAAGAGACAGTTGCCAGCGGCGTAAACCGACTGAGGATCCAGAGCACCGACGCAGCCCTCACTGTTGGAAGTAGAAGAAGACTGATAGCAGGATGTGTTGGGCATATCTTCGCCGAAGTTGAAACAGCTCTCAGGCACGGGCTGGCTGGAGTAGAGGGTACGTGAGATGCCGTTGCCGCTCATCTGGCAGTTGGAATCGCTATAGGCAATGACTGTTTATTTGGTTAGTAGATTGTCTTTGTAGAAATAATAAGGTTGACTTACCCGTCCAGTCAGCAGCGGCGGTATGGAAAGTAGCCATAGCGGCGACAACAGTAGCGATAGAGAACTGCATATTGAATGATAGGAGGGTGAAATTATATTGTGAGTTGGATAGTGTAACTAAAGTAAAGTAAAAGAGTGATTTGAGAAAGTAGCTTTTCGATCTGCATCTATGCCTTGTTATATAAACTTCCAACTGGCTGAAGCATGATACTATTAAATGACAGTACCCCTTGGTTTGCCATGTTTGCCAAGCCCTGAATGAATTGGATTGTGCTTACAGTTCCACTGTTCCTGGAGGATTCAATCCTTCTACGAGGCGGTGAATTAACCTCGCTTTAAAATGCATCTGATTGGTCTACCTAGAACCGAAGCTCGCAAGTCCCGCCCTGCGTCCAATCAAACTCCGCCATTATAAGTCAGAGCTTGGGTCGCTCATTTCCGTATAATCCATAGTGGATTTCTCTTATTCCTCAGATGAAGATCCTAGGGTTGTTTGGGAAGAATAGTGAAACACTGCTCAGCCATAAACAAACCACTGCGGCTGCTGATTGAGTTGAGAACGATCGTACAGCGATAGCGGATCTCGGCACGCTGGAAAAAGTCTAGCGAGATGCCGCACTAATGAGACTTTCGTGTTGGTCGCTACTCTGACTTATCACCGCCTAATAGAGATAAGGGAATTGTTAGATAAGCTTTATCCTAAGTAGAAAAGACAGAGGTATAGAAATAAATTAGATTAAAAAAGGCAGAGGGACTAAGAATAACCAGTGATACTTTCTGCTGTTTGTAACCCTGCAAAAACATCATCACATGCAGCCTTGACTGCTACCGCAACCAAGCGCGTGTCTGGATCCTCATCATTAACGGCCACGGCATACGAGATCTTGGAAGCGTATGATCCCAGATTAGACACTTCTCCAAGAATAGCAGCAGTGAGTGTGTCCCCCGCAGCATCTTTAGTTAGCTCATAGAAATGCCACCCAGTCACAACTAATTGGGGGAGCACTAGGATGGCACCAACAACTGCACCAACACCTCGAGGGTTGGCAACGCTCAAGGAGCTTAAACCAACTGCTTCAAAACCAGTCTGAGCCACACTGGAAAAAACAATCGAGGACATGATCCCAAGAACCGAGGCGACATCGTGAACCACCTTGACAGCCGTGTTCTTGACTGGATACCGGGGCACCAATTCGTCGCCAATGAACTGGACTCCAGTCATTACCAACTTAATGACAGTTGCGCCCTTGGATAGCATCCCAATACCAGCCTCTGAAGCGGCCTCAGCGGATGAAAGTGGGTTGACTATCATACCGAGGAATGCTGTTATCCCGTGACAGGCTTTGAAGAAGGGCTTTCTGATTAAGAGTGGGAGCTCAGGGGTGAGGGACAAGTCGGACTGCCCAAAGTTTTTGGCTAGTTCTTCCCAAGTGTTCGCTGATATCATGGCTTGAACATATTCGTTATCTTTAGGAAATGGCGGTGTTTGCTCGATAATCTTGTATACCACCGTGAAACCAGCGGCAGCTATCCAGCAAATGAGGTCGAGGAACGACAATTCAGGCACTAGGTCCTTGAGGAGATCCGATATGATAGGGATGTGAATCTTGGTGTCGAGGATTGTAATGGCTGACTGTGCGAGATCGTGGAGTACGGTAAGAAGAGTGTCTGCTATCACCTGCACGCTGGACAGTGCTGTCTCTGTCAAGATACCTGCTGCTCTTTTGAGCACTTCTTGTACGCTCATGCTAGCAAAGTTATTTGCCAGATCCTTCAGCTGAGTAAAGGTTGTTTCTAGAACGGCCTTTTCCTGGGACACAGCTGAAATGAGATCACTAAGAAGCTGGTCAACGGCACTCGCTGTAGGACCGTCCCCAATTATCTGAAGTTGGTGGGCCTGGTTTTGGTAGTGCGTGGCAAGGAGCTTGGAGGCTGAAGTCTGACCCTTATTTGGGTCTGAAGCGCCATGCCCGGCAGGAACTTGGCACAAGTTACCCAAGGCTGACACTTCAGTGTTGCCAGTCCATTCCCTCATTCGAGCCTTGAATTCGTCGATGTTGTGGTCCAGATCACTCTTGGCCTTCGGAATATAGTCAACTTGATGTTGTGCCCATAGCTTGATCGCGTTATGCATCACGTCTTTGGTTCGGCGGATATCATCCCAATGAAACAATAGCTCAAGGAAGGCAACTAGGTCCTTTATTCCTGTCTTCAACTTGTTGTAGGCCCACTGCACGGCGCCAACCACAGCGTGGACAGTGTCTAGAGCTGCGTGGTATATCGTGTTGCCGATCTTGGCGAAGAGGTGCAAAGTACCAGTGGTGGCATCTTTGACTATCTGCCCTGCAGAGTCTGCTTCTTTCTCAACTGCATGGATAATGTCTCCAGCCGTGGACTTGATAAAACCCGCGACGTCTTCAGCGGCACGCTCGACATCATGTACGGCTTGGCTGGCAAGGTCTCCGATATCTTTGGCCACATCCTCGACATCGTGTATGGCTTGGTTGGCAATGTCTCCGATATCGTTGGCCACATCCTCAACCCCGTGAATGCATGTGTTGGCGCCATCTTCGATCACATGAACAATGCCGCCAAAGATACCCCCAAAGCTAAACAAACGGGTTGCACGAGGTATGCGAGCGCGCAGGGTTACCGGGTGAGTGTGAGCTGAAGCTTTGGAAACCAATGTTGGAGGCGTCTCTAATGGAGAGGTCTTTTCGGTACGATCTTGTTGACTTGCATAGGACTCCTTAAAGAGACCTATAAGCTGTGCTCCAGCCGCTATATCATCATCGTTCACTGACGGGTTGATAAGGGGAGCATATTGTGGTGACCCAACGATTCCACCAGCAAAAGTCGTAGTGGGCAATTGTGCTTCGCGAAGTTTCGACGCTGAATCAAGAGCTGTAAGTCTTTCCATTGTTTTATCCATAGGGTTGATAGTCATAATAGGGTCGCTGTTGATAGAAACAGTTAAGACAGCAGCATGTAGACTATCAGTCTTGTCAATAATGGTGAGGCAGCCCGTGGCATCAGTTTCGATCTGAAGTGGAGTCGGAGTCAGGACATAGTACAGACCATTGATGTGGACCGGCGCACGAGTGTGAGTGGACAGTTTGACTGGTGCATAGCGCATTGGTAGCCCTTGATCTTGGTCTGTGACTTGAACTGTAGTCGTGTAAGACTTGAATGATGTGCATTTCTGCTCGGGGGGCGTAGCCAGCATGATCTCGTGGGAACGCCATATTCCTCCATGTACGACAGGATCCTGCATCATCTTCTGGAGCTTGCCGTTGCCTGATGCGTAGATGGTATTCCCTCCATCAATACAATTCAGATATGTCGACATACGTTCAACTCCGGAGAGAATTGGAAGAGGTGGTTTCCAGGCTTTTGAGTCATGGAGTTGAGTCGTTCCACAACTGAGATGATAAACTTGGCCTCCTCTGTTTCTGCCCCATAGTGTGGTAGTTCCGTCATGGCTCATCGCCTTCAATGAATCGGTATCAAGGAATATCTCATTGATGGCTAGTAGATCTGGATCCATGTCGTCACCCTGCTGTTCATCTGCAGCAAAGCGATACAAGTTGATTCCAGCAACGACGTAGAGATCGGTGGACCCATCAGTGTTCCGTGCTGTGGCTATAGCAGTGGGTATCGCGCCGTCCGGTAGCTGTAAGATGATGGGGTCTGCTGGACCCTGGCCATACCAGTTAATGATAGGCTGGTATACAAGCTGGCCTCGTCCTCCTACCTGGCCAGCTGTGTAGACACCATCAACATGTTTTCCTTTCACCCTTCCCATAGCACTTTGATACTGTCCATCAGAGATGTCAACCGCGATATCATGCTTGACCCAGTGATGGCCATCTTTTGGGGTGAGGTCAATGTAGTAACGGGTTATGTAAGGTTCACTGGCGTGGCTAGAGGGCCGATCGATGTCAATTATGAGGTATTGTACACCGCCCGTAGCCTCCGCAAAAAGGGTCTGGGCGATGGTAATACTTCGCTCTTGTTCACCCATAGCATCAAAAGGTACCACGGTCCAAGTTGGAGCGGCAATCCACGATGTTTCGTGCGAGGGATTACCCAGTGAGACGAACAGCTGATCATTTCCACTTATACTAACCGCCATAATCAAGCCAATAGTTCCATCCACAACACTTTGGCCTACGTCGAAAGTTCGGACCTTGGCATCAGCTGCCTGTGTGTTGAATTGGTTTTGTATCGCCGCAGTTGAAAGGTCATGGACCTCCCACCCAGTATGTGAGTTCCCACTTCGCTCCTGGATAACATGAAAGACACCAGAAGTATCGCAGCTGAAAAGAAGAGAATGCCCATCGATGGTCTGAAGTGCCTCGAACTTTTGTCCCGGTGAAATGATCTCCCCTTGAATATAATTCTGCATCAATTCTGTGGATACTGTCAGTCTTCCATTACTGCCAGTAGTTGAGTCGACAGGAGTAGGAGAAGGCGGAGGATCCCCAGGAGCCACCGCTGCGGTATCTCTGTCGGTAACAAGCACCTTCGGGTCCATTTGGGGCTCAGGTTCGTGCTCAAGGGGGGCTTGGGACTGGACTTGGCTAACCTCAGTTGGGCTTGTGTAGGAAATATCGCAGAGCAGATCCTGGTGTACGGAGAAGCGGGCATCTTTATACGTGAAGGTCTTGCTGCCTGGAAAGACAAAGTTATGAATGTTGGTGATCTGGAAATTCTGCAATTGGAGGGTGGAGAACTCCGAGATATCGTCCTTGGCACGCTTGGCCATTTCGAAAACAATGTTTGGATCGAACCCAGAGTAAGTGACCGAGCCTACGTTTGGTTCGCTGTCCGATTCATCCCTCAACTGTTCCAAGGTCTTGATCAGTTGTAGACATCCGTCGTTATCAACAGAAATTGTAAAGTTCTGTTGGAGAGTAGACTGGTGAGCGTCAATAGAGCAGCCGCCAACGTCGCGACCACTAAGGTATTGCGCACATTCAAGATGCACGCGTGAAAATTGTATCACATCAAGGATGTCTCCCATGAAGCATATGGACAACGTATAGTAGACGTAAATATCAGTCTTGACACTGTAATCTGGCGATCCCTCGGGGTTTTGCTTCCCAGAATTGTGATATTCGTAATTTACTTTGACGCAATCATTGTCCCAATCCTCTCCAGGCATAGTCATGGTGTAGACTCCGTCAGGGTGAAGTTCGGTATGTTGAGGATGGATAGTAGCTGTGTAGCAGCATGACGAGGCTAGTGCCTCGAAAGAGGGTTTCAGGTGTTTCATAAGCACATCGCGGCTGATAGAAATGACGCCACTGACACTGTTGACATCCTTGGGGTCGACCCAGTTCCATTCCAGATCGGATATTTTTGGGACTGGGTTATTGTTGATGGCGCAAAGATAGTCCAATGTGGTCACGGCCTGTTGGGTGGCGTCAGGGTCGGGAATTGGTCTGCCATTGCTGTCTTTAGGAGTGTTGACAATACGCTCGAACCCCGTCATCACCAGAGTAGACTCATCTTTAGGCTGACTGACGGCAGTAACAGCAACAATGGGTAAGCCATGGTCATTAGCAGCCTTGATATACGTGTCCCGGAAACAGTCTTCGAGTATAGCTCTAGCAACCGAGTCATGAATGTCAGACAGGTCGGGGACAGTCTCCAGAGATGCATTGTCCAAGTCAAAGAGGAGTTGCTGGAGAGAGAAGGCTGTGCCTGATAAATTGTATAGAGCCTTCCGAAGATTATCCCTAGCCTTGGGGTGGTTCTTGAAGTAATTGGTGTTCAATTCCTTGTCCAGATCGGCAATGGTCAGATCTACCGACATCTTCATAGACCAAGGTTGCTGAGGAAGTCCTTGAGGCTGGTCAAAGACGTTCCAAACAACGCCGTGTCGACTCCATTTGATCGAGACGACCTTGATTTGCTTGCAAAACAGGTGATAGGTGACATTGCTCGCAGTGTTCAACGTGACTACCGGAGGTAAGTCTGAGGGTGCATAACCCACAGGCATGCCCATTTGCATCATAATACCGACACCAAAATCAGCATCTGAAAGAGCTTTGATTCTGGGATCATCGGACGGGGTATCTTTGGGGATAAAAAAGGGATTGATACCCTCGGTTTTGACCAGCAAGTCATCAAGGCTAACCTGCACGGTCGGGCTGTCGTCGTCATCGAGTAAAAAGCAGATATACTGCACTGGTTGGGTTTCCTCGTCAAGGTACTCAAGAAGATTAGAGTTGATACTTGCTTGAGTAGTCGCAACAACAAAATCACACTCAATCCCAGGTTTATTGAGGTGCAAGAGTTCCGATGTATGTGGATTCATATTTGGGATTGTTGAGAATGATGACTTGGAAGAATGAGTGAGAGTGGAAGACCCTTGTAAGGATTCGGAAAGGTCTTAAACAGATAAGCTTCGATGCATCAATGTGCTGATAGCAGCAGAACAGCAATATGTATTTACTATCAGAAGTCCTCGTGCTATTTTCTCCTCGTTTTTTATCAGATCCATCACTATTAGTCTAGAATCTACCTCTTGCAGAATAAATCATCTTCAGTTAGCGGTTTCTGCCGATCTGTACCTAATCTGTAGACATATACCAATAGTCTGATGCAGAGTACTTAGCGGTTACTTAACGACAAATGAAAATACAGCGAGCCGACGCTTTGACAGGTACGCTCTGACGTGGTAAGTGCCACGTATAACTAAACCGCTGTAGGCTTAGACAGGCATAGGGTACTTAGTCCCAGTCTTCTCCTACTGTAGCCACGGTGGCAGATCTGGGCAGGTGATAATACCTGAAATAATTTACATAATCAGTCTGTTATCCCCAGATCACAGCAGATATCACAGTTTTCCCTTATTACGTAATAGTAGAGTATCATCAAGCTCTATATTCCCCGCTTCCACCCACAGAAACAACTTGAGTCCGAAGATAGTACGTATTGTTCTGAGTGTCCATTTACGGAAACGGGACTTCTGTTGAGGGTCCTGCAAGTAAGTAACATTGCAGATACTCAATATTCAATAAAGAGCAGTGGTGGATGCAAGCTCCATGTTCTTAAAGGTATATGATCGTCGTTATGCCGGTAGCTGAAAGGCTACCCAAAGCTGCATACGCTGTTTTGTTGTGTCAGCAGAGCTCTGCCGCATGGGCTTATTGTGGCTGTCTGCCATCAACCCGGTTTCGCCGAGAGGCTTCGCTTTGGCTGCTGAAAGGTCATAAGACAAGCCTCCAATGCAACGCTATGCAAGTACTGTACCTCGTGTAGAGTTGAGCACCATCTAGTATGTGCTATACAACCATTCCGTTGTCAATAACATGCAAATACTTGGATGTAATGGTAGCCACGATTGTTAATCTGGTTGCAAGAGTGGTTGTCTTGCGATCAAGAGGCTGGACTGCAAGGACGGGGTTTTCCGATGTGTACCATTAGCTCTCGCGATTAACGTATATCCTGTATTAGTGTCCATAAAGAAATGCTATAAATATTACACGGGCTCGCACCTGTTGAAGCAAATAGAAACTACTATTAATTCAAGACATCTACTATCAGACTTATTGTGCGACATCTCAATCTCATCTGAAAGCACCAGCAGAATGGTTCATCACCGCAAGCACAAGACTCCGGTCTCTCAGCCTCAGTAAGGCTACCTTGGGTTGCTTCACAAAACTTTATTAACGTTTGGTAGGGTTGTTCCCCTCGCGACCGACCCGATGGTCGAGGAAGTCTTGTTCGAGTGCTGCATGCCAACAGAGCAGCCTGTTATACCGCGCATCACAAAGCCGTTGCCATTTAGTAGCAGCGTCACTGAGAACTTGGCCTGGGCTGTTGCTTTCATCGACCGTGCTGGTCATCTTACTGAGGTAGGCTATCATTTACAGATACAATAGTTAAGTGCATATTAGTGGCTGACTTGATGTAGGACTATGGGCTCCTTGAGAAGCGCCTCCATGCTGCCATTGATACAATTGGAAATGACGCAATAGAGATGACCCTTCTCCGTCGACAACTTCACGAGCAATCGCACAAGTTTGGACAACTCGAGTCGACAGTCTCCGGATATGTCAAGACCCAACAAGAGTTGGAGCAACGCCTTGCAAGTACCCGAGCGACTGCTATCAGGACAGAGAGGGACTTGGCAAGCAAGCTTCGCATTACCGAAAGGGCTCTTCAGCAGTCCAAGGCAGCTGAAGGACGTTTGAAGAGCAAGCTCGACAAGACCCTTCTTGAAGAACATGAGCGATGGCAACGTGAGGCTGAGCATGACAGAGAGGATCATGTGTCTCTCGATGCAGCCCATGATGCCCTCGAAAAGGCAATCCAGGAGAAGGCTGCTTTGCAGGAGGAGTTGGACACGAAGAGCCAGCAGCTCACTGCCACGAAGCATGAGTTGAGTGTTGCGCAAGAAGCTATCGTCAGTTGCAAGGCGAACTGTGGGGAGAAAGACTCGCAGATCAATACTCTCACCCAGCAGTTGGCTGCTGCAAACAGGACCAACACTGAAACTTCTGCAAGTCTTGACAGTATTACAGCTCAGCTGGCCTCCAAGAACCAAGCGGTAGCTGATCTCACTGAGTCTCTCAATCAGGCCAACAGTAGCCTTACGACCGCCAATCAAACCATTACCCAGAAAGACAGTACCATCGCCACCTTGGAAGCCAGTCTGGCTGGTGTTCAAGAGGAAAGAGACCAGAAGCTCAAAATCCTCGAAGATCTTCAGCAGTCCACTCAAGCGACACAGAAGGCTCTTCAGGCCAAGATCGATGAGCTAAGCGGGCACGATCTCGAAGACCATCAGCGAATGGAGGCTGCCAATGAGGCGAAACGTCTTTCTGACGAGTCCATTAAAGACCTACAAGCCAAGGTCGATGCCGCCAATGCTCATGACGCTGACGTGCAGAAAAGGCTTCAGGTTGAGGAAGAGGCTAAGCGAGCGGCCGAGGCTGAACTTGAGCGAGTCAAGCTTCAGCTTGAAGAGGCTAACAAACCTAAGCTTGCTAATACAGTGGTAAGTTTCCAGCATCGTATCTTTGAGACGGAGCGGCTAATTATTGCTTAGACTCTCTCGAATCCCATTCCAATTGTCGGCAGTCTCGGCGGTGCGGTGGATGACTTTGATGACATCTACTACCCGATTGTCTCCCCATTCCCTATCACCATCTATGATCACGCGTCTACCAATGTCTTTGTGTCTATCAACGGCCTTCTCAGTCTTGACTCGGGTGATCCGACCTACACTCACCAGCCTCTACCCTCCCACAGCGGAAGTCTCCCTGCCTATACTCTGCTCCCCTTCTGGTGCGACCTTTTCATCTACAAGGACACGCCTCAAGGCATTTACTACGAGATTACTGGTCAAGCACCGTCGCGCTCCCTTTGCGTCGAGTGGTACGTCTCTCGGTATGGAGACAAGGACCAGTACTACCACTTCCTCGTGATTCTCGAAGAAGCGCGACCTAACATTGTCACGTACAAGTATTTCGAGGCTTTGGATAAGGGTGTCGCATGTACCATTGGTGCTCAGGGACCAAACAGTAAGTCAACCCATCTTGCACCTACTGAACATACTGACTGAAATGACTAGGCGCTCAACAATGGTCATACAATGAGCCGAAGGCACTGCCCGGTGTGCAGGTGGTTATTGACACAGGTTCTGGTTCAGTGACTGAGAGTACTTTCCCAGTTGCGAAGTGAGTGATGATGTTTGAAATGTCATATGGTTTCAGATCCTTCGTTTTAGTCACGTATATAATTTGATGGAGAAGCCGGGTTAACGCGTCGCGATGAGAATATGTATGCTATGTACGTCATTGGCATGAACACAAGAATGGATTCGACAGATTCGCCTGAAACATAGCCTGCCGCGTAGCTTCGCCTAACACCTGCAATTAAACGTGGCTGGTCAGAATGGCCAACGTCATCTGAGAAGTCGCGACGCGTAGCACCCTGTGTAGGGACGAGACCCTGAGCGCGCGTTAAGTTCCGTTTGCCCGAGCCAATCGGATTGTCAGAGACTACACGCTGAGTGGGGGGACGTCACATCCAGCGAGGGTGTCGGAAATGGAGTACTTTTGCACTAACAGTCAGCGGGTTCATTTTGCGCGGCTCAAGTTAGACTGGATGTATTGATCACCAGATTCCCACATCTGTCAAGCTGAACTAAAAGTTGCAACTTCCATCAGAATGCATTCTGTATGAAATAGGTTAATACTGACAAATAGTCAGAAACAGTGATAAGAAGACGGTTTCACAGCGCTTAAGTATATAGTATCTATTAAGAAGAGATTCTCTATAGTTTTTAACTGCATTTATATCTGCTAGAGCCTCTGATATCCAGTTTCCTGTGATATTCTTCTTTGCTGTAGGGTAGGATGACTAAGAGCTGCCTCTATTTTTAGCTTGTGTACTGATGGTCTTTCAGTCTACACTTCTGCTCTACGGAACAACAGATCTTGCTATCAGCCGGCAGCTTGTTATCTTCTTATCAAACCACTTATCGATAGCACTTTCTGGTATCTTATCACGTCTGCGAGGGCACTCAGTGCATCTCCCTTTCGCGCTTTGCTGCAGAGGCGCTGATTTAGTATCAGTATGGAGACTCCTGTAGTAATTGGAAATATATAGACTCGCCGTACTTGCTGTCGCTTCGAGGATTCTTCCCAGAGTCCGCAGGGAGCGTTCGCCCACATGGTCGCCACCTTGCTTGATTGATGTCTCGCGAGGGAGCCCAGACCCAGGACCAGACCATTGGGACTCTACTAACTAAATTAGTTATGAAGAAGCGAACAATCAATGCTAACAATTAATTGAGTCACATGCGGTTCTTTATTCCCGATGCTCACCACTTGTCAATTACCCGCATCGCCCATTGCTGCAGCTTTAGTGTAAACCATAACGCAGCACTGAAAGCTGAGGCCATCCACAGCGTCAATGAGGGGTCGATCCCTGCTCAATCAACCGGCCACAGCGAAGGGTAATCGTTCAAAAGGGGACCCGACGCTGCCGATCCAGGCTGAGTCTGACATTCCCTTCAGATATGCTTTTTTCTTCAATCACCTGAACCCTTCGCTTCGATACGCGACAATAATGGTTCAAGCCCCGAGAGCTAGACCCGTGATATTGGACCACGATTGTCCAATCATTTCATCCTCGCCCAGGGGCCCAAGCATTCCCGTTCAATAACTCAATTCCCGTTCACGATAGATTTGGTTTCTTGTCTCAGCTTTTGTAACTGTACAGTAGCGCAGCCAGCCACATGGGCCGATACGGAACGTGGAATTGCTCTTTTGGGACAACCTTTTGGTGACGAGGCTTGCATGAAATATCGGTAGCTGAACGGTTTGGGTGGTGTCAAAAATGCATCACCCAAGACACGCTCTAAGATGATGGATTATTTTGTGACTTATCTCTGGGTAGGGACGGTCTAGGCCGTGTGTCTAAATTGGTGTTCCCGCGAACCGATGGAATCCTGGGGTTTGATCGGCCGGAACTATTGAAGCCTCGTTCCCAATGGGGAAGTGAGAAACGGTAGCTCAGTTGCTCAGCTTCCACCCTTGCTTGAACTTCAGCTCAGCCACGGCATCATGATTGGTATGTGTGTGCCTCATCACAGCCAGCCTAGAAAAGTTACCTCAATTGGCATGAGAGACAAAATGACTTGGTCACTCTCAGCCCTCGTTTACCAGCCTTTGGGATACTTCTTTTTGTACACTAAGCTTAGCTCTCAGACCTTTTCTCATCATCTACCCAATTAGCAATGCACATTCTGGACCTTCGGGACGCTGAGGCTACACGGCATGAATTGCTTTTTGCTCCAAGACCATTTCTGTCTAGACTTTGAGGGGTTGCATCCAAGCTAGCAATTGGAGGGCGAACCCTGAATTTGGCTGGCTGGCGTTCGAGGGGTAGCTCCGAAGGTAATTCAGCTGCGACAGAAAGCTTTCTTGGTGTTGATCAGTGAGTAGATATATAATACCCTTGTCCAGCCTGTGAGACTGTCTCTTGCACACGCTGTAGGGCTCTTTGTCCATGTACCACCATCTTACACACTTTTAATTTAGCATGTTGGGCTTGAAGAAAACTTTTGACAGTACGTCCACTTGACTCAAAGCCTTATTCCATCTCCGCTGACCACTTACATAGTCAGACGGAAACGCAAGAGCTCGTCATCTTCTTTACAAACACAAGACAGTTCCTCCTCACGCGGAACAATGGAGTCCGTTCGCAATGGCATCAAGCAGTCCATTGCCGGCATTGGCAAGGATAAGCACCACAAGGATATCGCGCTAAGCGTCAATGAGATGGAGATCTCAGATGGTGAGAGCGAGAGCACCACCGTCGCATCCAACCAGACTTCGCAAGATGATGTCGATGCGAAGAGCAGCCTGACTATCACAGCTACCAACGCTGCTACTTCCAAGTCAAAGGTTATTACTAAACTTCATGAATTTGAGCGGTTGACCAAGGTGACGCGGACTGTCAAGAAATCGATTGTCCGGTTTGAAGACTATGATGAGGACTTTTTCAATGAGATGGATATCCGAGGGTATCTCCAATACATCTCTGATGAACGCCTCATTCACATGCCTCGTCGAGGCAGCGACTGGGACCGTGTCCTCAGCACTGCTCAATTCTTTGGTCTTCAGATCACCACTTTTGCCAGCAAGATTGAGGCCTTCGCCTCTGACGCACACTCTTCGGCATCCGCTGCCCTTGCCAGTTGCCAAGTTCTTCTTGAGGTATGTCTCCTCCCCGATTTCCTCTCGTTGTATCGTCATGTTCAGTACTGACTTCTACAGATTGGACACGGTCAAGCCAAGGCCCTCGTGCCCACCTTCATCGCTCTCTACGAGCTGGCCATGCTCCTCTCCACCGTCTCCCGTATCCGCGACCTCGAGTACATGTCCACCTCCATCAAGGAGTCCGCTGCCCACATCCTCTGCGAACTCGTCCAACTTATCGGCCGCATCGCGAGCCACTACAAACAGAAGATTGACAGTCTTGGAAGTAGAGACAGCGTCACCATCAGCTTTGACGCAGCCTTTGGTCAATACATTGACTCCATCTGGAAGGCCAAGGACGATCTTTGCGATCGTGTCTGGCGCTACAGCCTTGGCCACAGCTCCTTCTCCATCAGCCTCAAGTCTGTACGTCAGCGCCTTGAACCCTCTTCTGGCTTTTCGGTCAGAAACACTCTCTACGATGAGGTCTACGAGCATCTTGATCGCTCTGAAGATACCTGCTACTGGATCAAGAGCCAGTTGACCAGCTTCCTCAACAGCAAGGACAAGTCTCTCAACCTTTGGGGCGAGGCTGGTGTTGGTAAGAGTGTTTTGGCTGAATGGGTTGAAGAGAGACTCGCGCGTCCTCTTGACTATAAGTCTTACACCGTCCTTTCCTACAACTTCCCTTGGGACTCTCCCAAGGAGGCAACATCCCTCGCTTGCATCAAAAGCTTTGTCTTCCAACTTCTTGAACGAAGCGTCGGCGATGTTGAGCTCTACCAACGTCTTGTTCAGGCCTTTGAGGTTTACTCCAAGACCCATGATACTGGCAAGCTTGAGACCACTCTCTGGGATACCCTTCGCACTGGTATGCGCGCTGCTGAGAGCTCAGGTTCACGCTTTGTCCTGCTGACTGATGGCTGCGACGAGATGGTCGGTGGTTCCAAGAGCGCTGTCGGCTTCCACAAGATCCTCTCGGAATGCGTCGCTGATCTCTCACGCACTCGTGTCATCACCTTCTCACGAAGACTTGATGGGCTTAAGGACTGCAGCAAGATCTACCAGATCAAGCAGCAACAGGTTCAGGAAGACATCCGCTCACACCTCAAGCAGACTCTCTCCAAGTCTAGTCACTTCCAAGATGTCCAGCACCGCGACCGCGAGCAGATCGTCAATGACCTGGTCGCCAAGTCCAAGGGCAGCTTCCTCTGGGCCTTCTACGCTGGCCGTCTCTTGATTCGCGAGCAGTCTTGTGACAGCTTCCTTGCAAAGGTCAAGAGTCTCAGCGCTGATGTCAATGAAATCCTGCGTACTGCTGTTGACAAGTTGGACTTGAAGCAGAACGAGACTGCGAAGTATCTCCTCTCTTTCATGCTCGTCACCAACACTCCCTTCTCTATTCAAGAGATCGCGGAGCTTCTCTCCACCGACCTGCAGAAGCGATGTATGCTTCCGACCGCTTCAAACATCTCCAAGTTTGTGTCTGAGAAGTGCAGCGACTTCCTCATCATTCGAGGTGGCCGTCTTCACTTCCGCAACGCCGTTGTCCAGGCTTACTTCAAGGGTCTGCTCGGAAAGTCTCTTCTCTCTGAGAAGGAGGCTCACTCCCAGTTGACTCTGCGGATGCTTCTGTACGCCCGATTGAACCTTGATGATGACCAGGAGCCTCTTACTGATGAGCTCGAAGACTCTGTTGTTGAGGTCATCATGAGCCGACATCATCTGATGGGCTATGTCATGCGCAACTGGGTTGTCCACTTCCGACATGCAGGCTTCGTTGCCTCAGATGGGAAGATCACCTTACCTCAAGGCTTCCGTGACATCTTCCCCGAGTCTGTCATGTTCACTCTCCTTGAGCGACCTTGCTGGGGTAGACACGAAGTCCGCCAGGAGACCATTGAGCTTCACGAGCTCACTCTCCGCATTCGCAAATCCTGCTTTGGCGAGAAGCATGTCTCTGTTCTTCAGAGTCTCATCGCTCTTGGTCACATCCACGTTAAGTTCTCTACCTCTTCTGATGCCCATGCCTGTGGCGCGCGTTACTACTACCGCGCTGCTAAGCTAGGAGAAGTCGTCTTGTCCAAGACCAGCGTCTTTGTCGGCTCATGCACTCATCTCTTCCTCACTTGGACTGAGACCATTGTTGTCACAAAGCGCACTGAGATCGTGACCTACAGGGAGGAGATGATCCGCGTCTGGATTGAGATCTGCAAGCACAAGCATGGTCGATCCAGTGACGAGGTCATCTGCTGGTATGAGAAGCTTGCCAAGCTCTACATCAGCATTCATGAGGAGTGGCGCGCTACTGTCGTTTACAAGGAGCTTTACGAAATCATTGTCATTCGCTTTGGCAAGAAGTCTCCCGAAGCTGGTCGCATTGGCGCCTTCTTCGGTACCCTTGATATTGTTCTCAAGGGTGAGGAGGCTGAGCGAGGTATTTGCGAGATGGAAGAGTTCATCTTCGAGACCACCGAAGAACTCGACATTCACTCTCACCTTTGCATCGCCATGATGATCAAGCTCGCTTGGTCGTACCATGCCTGTGGCAAGTTCTACCTTGCTGAGCGACTCTTCATCAGCATCTGGCGTCGCATCTCGATCACTTGTCGCCTCAATGCCAGCGTTGAAGTGCACATCTCCAAGATCCAGATCGCTCTTGAGTACTGCAAGTACCTGCGAGAAGTTCATCGCCACGAGGAAGCTACCACCATTCTCATCTGTCTTTGGGCTGAGTATGAGCATCACAAGTGCGAGACCGAGACTCTCGTCTTCTGGATCCGAGAACTTGGTGTCGTTTGCCGAACCTTTGGTCTTCTCGAGATTACCGTCACTATCTTGACCAAGGTCTGGGGCTGGTTCAAGGGCTGTGGTAAGGGTGACGATGAAGAAGCTCGCAAGACTACTATTCTCATCACTGAGGTCGTCGAGGAGGTCACTGAGACCACGACCACTACCAAGACGACTACGACTACCACCACTGAGGTCACTGAGACAGTCGTCAAGGAGATCTATGAGATGCACTACACTCGTTGCAAGAAGTCTGGCTTTGATCATGCCTTCTACTCAGCTTGTATGGCTCTCATCGGTATCTATTTCGAGCATCATCGCTGGTCGGAGGCTGAAGTTGTCATCAAGCGCACCCTCGAGATCACTTGGAAGGCCATCTTGAGCACTGATGTCAGCATCACTCTCTCTGAGCATTCTATCCGAGAATGCGTCCATGTCGCTCGTCGCCTCGCCAAGTGCTACCATCACCAGGGTCACTTTGAGAAGGCTGAATTCATTTACCTTCGCATCTACCGTGCTTGCTTGACTTCTTGCAGTCTTGAGGATGAGTTGCTCTGTGACTCTCTCACTGTTCTCATTGAGTTCTATGAGGAACATCACCGACACGAGAAGGTGATTGAGATCTACATTGAGATCCTTGAGCGATACAAGAAACACCTTGGTCATACCCATCGTTTGACCATCAGGACTTTGTACCAGTTGGCTCATCACTGCAAGCTGATCGGTCACAAGGACGTGTACAAATACTATCTCGAGATTGTCACTGTTCTAAACAAGGGGATCAAGCACTGCCACCACGATGCCTTCGAGGCTGGTCTCTTCCTTTGCCGCCACTACCACGGCCGCGGCATGTGGGTTGAACTTCGTGAACTCTGTGCCTTCATGTGGGAGACTGTCTGTCACCATCATGGAGAACACAAGTGGTCTGAGGAGATCATCTGTGAGATCTACGAGAAGTACACTTACGTTCTCGAGATACACATCAAGGTTGAGTTTTCTGTCCTCTACAAGATCTCTGTCGAGTACAAGGAGGTTATTCAGAGAACCTGCGGTGGGGAGTCCCATGCTTACATCTTGGCTTTGATCGCGTTCGCTAAGATGTGTGAGAAGCATGAGAAGCATGTCCACGAGTCTGTCACTGTCTATGAGGAGGTGATCAAGCGGATTACCACTACCAAGACGACTACGACTACTGTCACCGAGACTACTATAAACACGGTCAAGAAGCGTCTTTCCAAGCTGTATGTCACTATCATCACGACTGGCGGCAAGAAGGAGGGTCATCCACATGTTCCCATCGACCGCGCCATTCAGATCTGTATTGAGACCTACGAACATCTCAAGATCACTCTTGGATACTGGCATGAGGAGACCTTGAAGCAGCTTGAATACGTCATTACCTTATACCACACCTGCAACACCAAGGAGTACCACGTCAAGATGATCAAGCTTCTCGAGCTTCACATCACCCAAGTTATCACGACTTGCAAGGTCACCACGACTCTGTTCAAGGTTGCAATCACCATGGCTTCTATTTATGTCAAGGTCAACCTTGTACAGCAGGGCTATGAAGTCCTCCGTCAGCTTCGGCACTTGGTAATCTTCCGAGGGTCCATCCCTTGCAACGATCTTACCATAAAGCTTGAAGCCCACCTGAGCAAGCTCGTCTTTGTTTTCCTCAGCGCCTTCGAGCATGGTCTATGCCCCAATGACTGCGCCACAACCTACTCCGAGATCATGGCCACTATCATCTATGAGTCAGTCCTTTACGAGGAGTATTCTCGTGTTGTGGAACGCGAGACCGAACTTGAAGTCATTCTAGAATGCGGTGCCAAGCTTCGAGGCTTCTGGGTTGAGCACAAGCGCTCTCAGCTTCTTCTTGTTCTCGACAAGAGACTCTTCCAGCTCTTCAAGAACAAGTATGCGTCGTACTTCAAGGATGTGGCTGATGAGCACCTTCGTGTCTTCTATCTCGCTATCCTTTGCGAGCTTGGAAAGGATCGTGGTGCTACTCAGATTGACTTCCCTCTTCTTGCTGTCAAGGCTGGTAGCGCCAGGGTCAAGGAGCTCCTCCAAGCCAAGGACTGGCATTGCGCAGAAGAGCTCGGCCACTGTGTCTTCCACTTCGCTCAGGCTCAGAAGCTGTATCATCGCCAGAACTGTATTCAGTACGGCTACAAGCTTGCTGAGTACTTGGCGGGTATTGATGTACCTCACCCAGCCGACGCAAAGGAGGAGAAGATCAGGAACGCCATGCTTGCCACGTCGCGTGAGATCATGACTGAGGTCATTGCTGCTTTCAAGCAGGCCAACATTGACTACCTCTGCTTGCGCTTCGAGGATATCTCTGGTCTTATCCGACTCCTCGGAGCTCAGAGGAACTGGGATGAGCTTGAGCGTCTCCTCCACCGTCTCTGGAACGCACGTGAGAGACTGCAGAAGGCTGGCTGGTCTTCAACTGCCGTCTTGGACATTGGAAAGAAGCTTGTCCACGCTCAGTATGCTCGCAAGGACGTAATCTGCGCCATCGAGACAGCCGAATTGATCTGCTACAACCTTCGTCGTAGCCGCGGCCGCCTTGATGTGGAGACTCTCGAATTCTCTCGCCTCCTCGCTTCCCTGTATGCCGATAGTGGTCGAAAGGCTAGCGCTATGTCGATCCACGAGACCGTTCTACGTGAGATGATCTCATGCAGTAGCGGCAACGAATTCGGAGAGGCTTATCCCGACCGTCAACGATTCATCTCCGAGGCACGGACTCACCTCGAGCTTCTCAAGGCTGCGCACCATCAGCTGCAAGGCTGGACCAAACCAGCTGATGAGTTTAAGGATGTCCATTCTCAGCTGAACAGTGGTTTGAGCTTGGACCTACCTACCTTTGACAAATGGTGTGCGGGTGCTGTGGATAAGAGTATCCAAGGGGGAGGAAAGTATGTTGCGCCAGGGGAATGGAAGCTTAATGGTGGTGTGAAGACCTCTGTACCTCGCAGGAGGATCACCCGTGAAAGGCCGAGCGGCCGATTGGATGTGCTCCATACTGCAAGACAATGGTGGTTGGTATACTAAGGGGTGCATGATGCGTGCATGATCTGTTAACAATAGCGGCAAACTAGCGTAAATCTGTTGTGTCCAACACTTTCTTTTGTCTTTGTTTTACTTTAGTCTATAGCTTGTATTGTGGAGTTCTGATGAGTTAGTTATCTTAATCATTTTATCTATTATAACCAGATGACGTATGTCTCTCATCAGTCCGCTTGACCCGGATCAGGCGTCATATTTTATGTCACTCTTAAGTCCCGATGGAAGTGGCAGATGCGCGATCTCAGATGGGCTAAAGTCCGAAGCTAAGCCGGAATAACGGGTTCCGAGATCATGGGTTTTAACAAATCTCGATACCACGAACTGGGTTACTGGGTCGAAACGTTTGAAAGCCTCACGCCACATTTCAATAGTTTAATTGTTAGACGCCTCGCTACCAATAATGCGTTACAGATCCGCGAATAACAAGGAAAAACAAAGGATTTACTCATGTGAATCGTTTCAATTGCATCATGCGTTATCAATTTTCTATCTTAGAGTATTTCCAGATCGCCGAAGGATGGAATCAGATCGCCCAAGGTTGAACAAAGCAGCAAGCAGCAGGACTGGATTAAGTATAAAGATGTAATGATGTTGCTGTTATTTCTCTGGAGTGATAAGCTTGCAAATCAATCTTTTTTGCCTCTCATTTCTAAGCAATCATGGTTCTCAAAGCAATTATTCTTGCCGGCCTTTTGGTCATGAGTGGCGATGCATCTGTCTTGCCTCGAGCAAACTACTGGCACGGATACTCTAAGCTTGACACTGTTTTCTCTTTGTTAGTAACTCTGATCTTTCACGAGTGAGACTTGTCTTAACCTTTCTATAGTGGTGACTCCTGGACCAAGACTGGGTTTGAAACTTCTGGTACTCAGCCTTCAAAGAACAATCGGCTAGGCAATCCGTCCTACCCAGGCAAGACCAGTTCCAATGGACCTAACTGGATCGACTATTTGACAATTAACTACAACAAATCCCCCTTCCTGACCTACAACTTGGCCTACAGCGGAGCTGTTGTTGATACAGATATTATCCGAAACAATAACAACGACTTGAAACGACAGGTTCAAGAGAAGTTTCTCCCCAAGTATAAGCGCGACAAGGCATTCGCTGCGTCCACTTCTCTCTTTGCAATCTTTATGGGAATCAACGATGTCATGAAGGGAGACTTATACAACAAGCCAGAAAAGCTTGACAAGATCTTCAAGACCTACAGTGCACAGATCGCTTCACTTTACAAGGCCGGTGCCAGGAACTTCCTCTTGTTGACCGTGCCTCCACTCGAACGCGCCCCAAGAGTGACGAAGAAGGACGACAGTGAAACCCGCATCCCTCGTATCGCAAAGGCAGTATCTGAATGGAACAAACGTGTCAGATCTTTACAGTCAAGCATCCAGAAGAATTATTCCAAGTCGACTGTCTTTGTCTATGATACCTATCCTCTGATGATGAATGTTATGAAGAAGCCCTCGACTTACAGCGAGACCAAAATCTACAAGGATACTAACGGCTTTTGCTCTGCTTATACTAAGTGAATATCACGCGAACTTCTAGAAGGCTACATGCTAATGTGATACAGGGGAACTGAGAAGCCCGACACAAAGTCAAGCCAGTGCAAGTACGCTGCTAACCAGTACTTGTGGCTGAACGACCTGCACCCTACGGACCCCTTCCACAAGCTATTGGCAAAGGACATTAGCAGCTTCTTGCAGAAGCAGAATTAAGGAATGAGGGGAAGTCGGTTTGATTTTTCGGACTTGGGCTGTGAAATGTTGGCGTTCTATCAATTGTTGTCTCTTAATAATGCTGGAGGAATTTGGTCTCGTGGCAGGGTTTGCTGAGTAGTCGTTTTGGGTGTTTGTATTTCTTATCAGATTGAACCACAGATTGAACAATTCATATATTTACTTTGAAATGGCTGCGATCTCAAGTTGCGTCAGAGGCGGTATTGCCTAAATACCACGTGCGGCTGAGAAGGCTTGCCCTGCCAAGGAACAAGGGCAGCCTAACCATTCGCCATGTGGTTTAAGCCAGGCTTTTAACTGGCGCCGCCCACTAACGAATGCCATTCAGCTCAGGTGAAGAAACTGTCATTCATACGCCGCAAAGTTATTAGCGCGGAATGTTGCGAGAATAACTTTAAAAGCGAACACTTTCCCCTTGTGATCTCGATGCTGCATACCGCAGTGACATACTCGAGCAAGAGAAATGGAACATCAACAAAACACCTGCCACCATGCAGGCCATACTAGATCATCCGGTGTATGGTGGACGAAAATAAGCCTGCGTCTTCTATCTATTCTGCTTAGCGTTGCTGCGATTGGTATTTCTGCTTTCTATGCGACTAACTGGACAATTGGCGCGCTCATCATGCTCGGTCCCCCGGTAAGCTGACTCGCCGATCAAGCGCCATCTGTGTGAATAGGTGCTCATGTTCTTACAGACTGGAGCGGCAATACTATGGGATCTGGTCGAAGTCTTGTACCTCATTATACATACAAACAGCGATGGCATCCACCCCAATGCCTGCATTATCATCGACCTCATTTTATTTCTTGCCCTGACCGCTATGTCGAGTGTCATCGCCTTTGCAGCTGCGAAGCTTAGCGACTCGGGCTGGTACTTTGCCTTCTTCCAGGACGAGCAAGGTGTAGAATATCTCCGCATTGCTGCTGGATTTGGGTTTATGACAGCGTATGTATAGTGAACCAAGCACTTCGAACCGGTGTTTGAGACAATCAATTGACTGACTTCCATTTAGTGTTTTGCATTTGGTGATGATAGTGGTGGCGTGGCGAGAGTTGAAGAAGCAACCCTCAAGTGATCGGAACGGCCCGCAGATCATTTATGTTGAAAGAGGTCAATGCCCACCAGCCGCTTCCTCAGAGATCGATCCACCACCTGCGTATTCGAAAGCATCACAGCCGCATGAATCACAGAAACCTTGACGGCAGACCTTTCAGTTCTCGAAACTGGGTGTATGAAACTGCGCATGGCTTATAGCGTCGGATACCGTTGTTGGGCCTTCTCCCGTTCCTCAGTATGTTGTCTGTGCTTAATACACCACCACGATCTCCTGATTGTGTAAACTCTACCCGAGCTTCATTAAAAACAGCAACAGTAATGAAAGCATGTGTTCCGATTGAGCCAGTAGTAAAGCACGGATACAGCCAGCTTGGCAAGACTAAAGCCTCTCACATAGGTCTCAGTGAGCTGTTTGAGAACATACCGAGCAGTACGCCGATAAAGAACCCCAATGATATTTCCCACGCTAGTAACTTCAACGGTACGATGAAACACCCCGATTGCCCGATGTGATACCCGTAATGTGGATTAAACGAAAACTCAACGAAGGGGATAACCTGGAATACGGGAACCTTAATTGAGAGTGAGACTTTCTGATATGGCTATCCCGCTTTTATCCCGTTAAGCCCCGCAGGGCTATCTCAGCACCAGGGTCGTGCGTTTTTGACTTCCATGAACAGCCCGGCTCTATTTCCTCAGTACTAGAGAATTCATCCACTGGTTGATTTAAGTTCAGCCATGAAACAATACCTTGTCGATGGGGGAAGAGAATATGGATCCATGAGATAAAGGTTGTGAAGACACCATCAGCTATTTCTCAGCCGTGTTGGCTTTATCTCTTCTCGGTATATTGCAACAGTCCGACGCAGGGGTTATCCCATTTTAGCAACCAACTCGTTTCCAAACCTCCATCTGGCCTTACGTGTACTAATAAACGTTAAATTGCGGGCTTTTCTTCTAAACCCAATTCAGCGCCTTTAAGCGAGGGTATTTCAAATCGCAACTGTCCGCATAATCTCCGCCGGGTTGAAATCAGCTAAAGGCCTGATGCACAACAGAATCCCGCGTAATTAAGCAGATAAACGCGACGACCCTCTCTTTGGCTAACAGACCCAGCAACGCTTCACTTACGGCGCTCATACGCAGCCACGACTCTGATGCAACTGCCAATAATATCAATAGACTTTCTTGTTATAACACTGTAATTTCCACTATGAATGGCCAATATCATAGCACAAAGCATCTTCGCAGATCAGTCTGATTAAAAGTGATATTTTTAAAGTGCGCCTTATGAATCTCCTCCATAGAACTCTTATAGTATCTAAGTAGGCTAACTATGCTTCAACTAAACCTTCCAATAACTCGATGCTTTTGTGGTCCACAATCGCTGCGCAGTGCCTTTCTGTCATGGCATCAATTATCTCACGACTTCGCATCATCGGCCCAGCCACAGCCCACGCAAACCCATGGAATGCCTGTCTTCGATATTCGCCCCAGACATCTTCCAACAGCATCTTGGGTCCTCCTTCGCCATGCAAAGCTTCCAGGTAAGACTGTAGAAGCTCCTTCTCATGGAGTCGTCGATCATCAATTGATAATGACCCAATGATAAAGTAGGCCACATCGGTCATGGCTGATCCAGGATGAATAACCTGCCAGTCAAGGAATCCAGGTTCTCCGGTTGGCGAGATGAATGTGTTACCGATATGCGCATAGCCATGAATGAGGCAGTTCATCTTAGTCTCGGAACCCCAAAGGGCTTCAAACGCTGCCATAATGCGCTCCTGGTCTTCCAAGTGTACCGGTACAGGTGGTCTGGTGTCTGGATCAAAGCGCTTATCCCATTCCTCTGGACTCAATAAACTCTTAACAGCATCTTTCAAGGATAATGCCTTGCTGAGAGATGGAAGATCCTCGCCTCTGCTACCCCAAGTACCGGCATGCAGCGCCGCCAATTGCTTGACACCCGCCTCTACTCGGCTGACAGGCCATGGTTCTAGAGGGTTTCCAAATGAATATCCCTGTGCCTTCAGGTCTTCGAGCACTACAATTCCTTGTCCACGGACAGTATCGGTTCCAGTGTATATTGCGCGTGGGAGAGACATATTTAGCTTGGGTGCAATGTAGTAATAGAATTCGGCTTCCAGTCGATAGACGGCCAACATGAAGTGCAAAGTCGACTTAACAGCTGGGTTCAGCCCGCCTTTGACGCACACTCTCTTGGTGGTATCGTCGTCGAAGGTCAACTCGACCAAGGCTTTGGACGCTGTTCCGTGAATAGTCTCAACGATGACGGCCTCCTTGACCTGTCTCTCAAGAATTTTGGTGAACCACGAGGCGGTGAGATCCTTTGCTTTGATGGGTAGAGGGTCGCTTGATCGCATGGCGCCTTTGACATCTGGGGCTGAGTTATCCATTGTAGTTGGTAAGCTGATGATGTCGCGAGGGCCACTCGTGATGATCGTTATTGAATGGTGTAAATGACGGGATTTGCGTAACGAATAAGATAAAAAACGAAGGTAAACATGATTATATATCTACTCAGCGCAGTATCTTACCTGGACCCTGGCCGTAGGAACTGATACCTTGCTCTTCTCTACAGGGTATAACACTAGACCTGAACTTTAAAGTGCTTTCATGGATGATAGGCGAGCTTGAAGTTAAATCCGGAATCCTGGTCAATCGATTTATAAGCTGTTGCCGATGCAGTATGTATGTTACGGATATGCGATGTGATTCTTCGGAAATAGAAGTTCCAACCACTCTGGGTACCCGCGGGCCCTGTCAAATGGTCCCTTGTAAAGATAAATCGTATATTTGAGACGAGAGTCCTTGCACACAGCCGAAATCGACCTATCAAGGAAGACTTGGCGGCTTCTGTAACGCGTGCCCAGGCATCGACTAGCACTACTGTATACATATTCAGTGAAGAACTGAGTTGGGCAATACGATTTGTGTGGCATTGCTGGTCTCAGGCTTACGGTGCTAAAATAAAGTAGCGGAGTCGCTGCTCTTAGCTGGCGCAAACTGTCTGAGCTAATACTGTAAGCATGATCCCGCGGGACCTACCCTGGCGCCAGGTACGGATATTCTCGGCCCATTCCCGTCGCGTCCAGATTCGGGACTTTTCTCCGACCACTTCGGCTCCGGCACCGAGCAGACCAGCGATAATCTACCGTAGAAACTCATGGAATTGGGTATAAACTGTAGATGCCGATTTAGCGATCGATTTACACCCTTCTATTGGTCAGCTGGCCAGGTCATAAAACGGAAATAGATGAGGTACTGACGACAGAGAGGATAGCCAGTTATAACTGCAGAGAAGCTGCACTCATACCCCATTTCATGAGTTGATACGGTACCCACTTTCCGTATCGTCAAACGAAGGGCGTCATTCAGAAATGGATGAGTCACAGCAGCTGTATATTTAAAACTATCTCCTTTTACTGAAGTGCGCGCAAATATCTGTTTGCCTTCTATCCTGTTAAAACTCACAAACTTCAGGGTCACCGCATCATACCATCGCGATGGCAGCTACATCTATTAAATCGAAGTGCAAGTCACTGTCCTGGACAAAAGACTCCTTCTTCATATCTACCGATTCAAACCTATTTCCCATATCACGACTGACAGAAATCTTCGACTCAGCCGACTTTTACTGGGCAAGAGCTTTAACGCCAGAGGCCTTCCGGGAAGCACTGGATAACTCGCTTTCCTTCGGCGTATACGAACAGGCTGAAAGCGCCGACAAGTCATCAGAAAATAAGCTCGTTGGTATCGCTAGATGTGTTACGGACTTCGTCACATTCGCGTACCTCACGGATGTGTGGATTGATCCAGCCCTTCAAGGGAAGGGATTGGGTAGCTGGTTAATTCAATGTGTTCATGAGGTTTTGGACAGCATGCCCGATCTGCGAAAAATGATGTTATTGACAGGAGATTGGGAACGATCTGTGCCTTTTTACGAGAAGCTGATGGGTATGAGGGTGGTGGAGAGTAAGAAAGGTGAAGGACTTGCTGTTATGGAGCGTAAGGGAAGAGGTCATCCGAGTTATGGCAAGCCAGGTACTAGTTATAACTAATCATGGGGAAAATAGCGTGAATTTTATGGGTGAAGATGTGATAAAATTAGAGTTAAATAGAATCTAGATTATCTATGCCGATGGGTGTCTGGTGCCAGA
Organism: Fusarium scirpi; assembly: GCA_004367495.1. Classification (NCBI taxonomy): domain Eukaryota; kingdom Fungi; phylum Ascomycota; class Sordariomycetes; order Hypocreales; family Nectriaceae; genus Fusarium; species Fusarium scirpi. The sequence goes on along the minus strand of QHHJ01000142.1, from coordinate 99,672 downwards.
AGCAAGAGCCTATTTATCTTCTAATACAGAGTACCGTCGCTGATGACCAGGATGGGACTGCACTTGGTATCAGGCCTATGCTCAGCAGCCAACTCACGTCCGGACTTCCAGCTTCCAGCCTCCAGCATCTGGAGAAGACTCAACTCCACCCCACGAGGCTTGTATCTGCTCTGCAGTACCTGATGCAACTCATCTAACAACGCGACGGTCATAGCTCGCCATTCGACAACAACGTCGGAGGAAGCATCAAACTGAGGGAGCTCTTGGCCAGAGCTAACCTTTCCAGCTTGAAGATCATCTGGCTTGAGCTTGAGGACTCCAAGGTCGACAAAGACACCGCCGTTGCGATACTCAGGCAAACCGGTCCCGAGTTCCATCTTCTCCCAAGTGTAACCCATCTGTCGTTCGAAAATCACCGACAGGGAATAGGCGAGCCACTGCGTAAGCTTGTGGAAGGGCTGGATTCTGCTTCTCTCTTGCTTATCGCCCTGTTCATCCGCAATGTCGGCGAGAACCTCAAGAGGCCATGCATCGCCGATGGGCTGGCCATTAAAGACCGTTCTGTTCCCTGGCCAAGATGGGATCAAGAGGGTTTGTAAACAAGACCAAAGTTGCTCATAGTTCAGAGTCTTGGAACCAGAAGCTTTGGTCACGAGGTAATCTGTAGACTAGCGGTGAGCATGTGATCTTCAATGCAGGTGACAGTGATAGGTAAACTGACCAACCAGATTGCCTGGACGTCCGGACTCTCCGAACATTTCTGGGTGTTTGAGTAGCGACGACCCGACTGCTTGAAGAAGCTGGACTCGCGATGGAACGCCGACCATGGGGTTTTCAGCGGATACCTGGAAATGCGTGTTGAAGTCTGGCTCTTTTAGTTGGACCAGTCCCTTTCCTACACCACAATATTAGCATCAGTACTTCCAGCCAGTGGAGTTCAACATACCGTCCACTCTGTTCTTCAATGCGTTATCAGAGCTGAAAGCGCCAGCCTTGAACATGTGTAGTGATGCCACAGCGATACCCTCACTTCGGATAACTTCCTGACCGGAGCCAGGCTCTTTAAAACGCCAGACATCACCCGCGCCAGCATCCAAAAGAACCGAAACGAAGAATAAATCCACCAGGCGTCGTGTAATCTCAGCCTTGTCGACTTCAGCTTCACTGGACCATTCTTTGATCAAAGAATCGACACGGGGAACGCCCCCGACTTCGAAATGCTGCCATCGGCCATGAGGAGGAATCGTGTCGTATTTGTCAGGACCAAAATCACGCTAGAAATGATTATCAGCTTTGAAGTGTTCATAGTGGTGTTTTTTACTTACGTCGATGACTTTGGATACGTAATCAGCAACTTCGCCCATGCGGCTCTCGTCGTAGTCGAAATGCTTCAAGTTCCCCCGCTTCGCTGCCTGAAAGACCTTGGAGGCTTGGTCTCGAACGGCCTGGAGAGAAAGCAGGTAGTCTCTGTCGCTTGCCATGGTGATATTTAGAGTAGGAATTGAGATATTAATTGAATGTTTTGATGAGATGTTGTAATAAATCAAGTTACCTTCGGAGGTTTTGTAGATAAGATGATAGATAGCATACGGTGAGAGAAAAGGCGGGGTCCGCCGAACAGCGTGTCAACCAGCTTGTCATACATAACTAGCAAACAACCCCTCATTGCACGGCCAATCATTTTGTGGATTTATTATCGTGCTGATTCAGTAGTAAAACTCGTGTTCGTAAATAATAATCATACATTTTGCGCGGACTTGCTTTGACAAGAAGACTTGTGAATTGGTATATTTACTGCATCATGCATGCCATATACCTTCTTCTTAGGGAATAGCAGACCAAAGTCAGCTTCCGCCTTCGGAGCGATAAGGATTATGATCCTTGAGCTTGGCATAATATTCACCCCGTGACTCATGTTTCAAAGGATTTAGACTTGATATAAATAATCTAGGCATTGTGTTTAAGTCTCTCATTTCCCTCTGCTAATCCTCTTTCACTAGTTCCCGAGTCTGAAGTTTACATCATGGCAAATATCTCCAACTGTCCTCCTCTGACACGGGACTCCGTTGTCGAGGCACACCGTCTGATCGAGTCTCATATCCATCGGACTCCGGTGGTGACAAGCAGTTTCATCGACAAGTTAGCCTCAACTCCAAGAGATGCGGCCTTTTCTGATGGTCAAAATGTCCCTTTGCAGCCAGCTAACCCTCAGTTCAAACTGCACTTCAAATGTGAAAACTTCCAGCGTGCAGGTGCCTTTAAAGCACGAGGGGCTTTCCACGCGATTGAGAGACTCAAGTTAGAACCCGGATGGGCAGAAAGCGGTGGTAAAGAGAAGGGTGTTGCTACACACAGCTCAGGTGCGTTTCCCGTCTATCTGTGCGAAGTTTGACTGCTAAATCTGTTCATGTTAGGCAACCATGCACAAGCACTTGCTTTGGCAGCTCAAGAAAACGGCATGCCTGCGCATGTTGTGATGCCTTCAATCACGATTCCCAGTAAAGTGGCTGCTACTAAAGGCTACGGCGCGAATGTCATCTTCAGTACTTTGACAGACCGTCTTGCCGTCGCGGAAAAAGTCGTAGCCGAAACAGGTGCACGTCTTGTGCCTCCGTATGATCACCCAGATATCATACTGGGACAAGGCACCATGGGTCTTGAACTGCAGGAGCAGGTCAAAGGTCTAGACGGCATCATCACACCATGCAGTGGTGGCGGAATGCTATCCGGCGTAGCGCTCAGCTGCGAAAACACAGGGATCAAGGTCTTCGGAGCCGAACCGTCATTCCAAGGCGCAGATGATGCCAAACGTGGAATGGAAAAAGGAGAGAGGATAACCTACGTAGACAGTATGTCGATTGCGGATGGACTACGCTCTTATCTTGGTGTTCATCCCTGGGGAATACTCTACGAACGGAAACTTGTCCATGGTATGTACAGCGTGTCGGAGGAAGAGATCAAGGCGGCTATGAAGTTGATCCTAGAAAGAATGAAGCTCTTTGTGGAGCCCAGCGCTGCTGTACCGCTTGCTGTTGTGTTATTCAACGAAGAGTTCCGATCTATGGTTGAGAAAGAAGCGAAGGGTGGTGTTTGGAACTTAGGCATTGTATTGAGTGGAGGCAACACCACGACGGCTGGAATTACGAAGCTCTTTTCTGAGCAGTAGAAAGACTATGTATAAACACGAGAGAATATTCGACTCATTTAATATTGTGCTCGTAGCGCATTGCCATGACATAAAGTTCCAGATCCTTCATGGCATCTTGCACCGTCGTCTTGGCCCTCTTGCCTTCCGCAGCCATCTCCCAGAACGCCTTCATCTCTAAAGTGTAGGGATCCTCAAACGACTTTCGAATCGTTGTCTCCTTGTAGACTCCATCGGCATTCTCCGTTATATGCATTGTAACGGGAAGACCTTTTACATATGGGGTATCGTACTGTAGTCTGACAGTCTTGTTCGCGCTATAAACCTCCAGGTGAGCGTCGAATCGCGGGACGTTATCCAACCCAGACTCATATGAGACTGTGAAATTCTCGTACTTGAAAAGAATACTAACCACGGTCAGTTCATCATTCTTAACTCTGCAGGTAGGACTAGCGGCACTTACTTCCAGAAAGGAAAGCCCAACGCGGTTCCAACCACACCTTGAGGCATCCCAAGAACCTCTCTCATTAAGGACAAGTCATGAGACCCAAGGCCACCAAAGATGCGCCACATACGAGCTGTCTCCGGTGTTACAGGAACACCGCCACATTCATCCTGTAGAGCTGTTTTCATCATGTCTTCAGTTCTCGCATCTTTGTCTCGAATGTCTGCATCAGAAAAGTCTGTAAATTTCTTCGGGTACGTCCCCGATTGATCAACAAAGTATGAGTTAGGACCGATAATATCTGACATTCCTCATTAGTATTCCTCTCTTTCCAGTATCCAGAAAACCAACCTCGCACGCGGGCGTAGAGTATCTTGTCCATTCCCCCAATCTCACGCACTGCATCCTCAAATGGTGCAGCAAAACGTCTCATATATCCAACCATGAGCATTCCGCGACTCGTCTTCTCTGCAGCTTCGACGGCCAGCGCATCTCGCATAGTGAGCGCCAGAGGTTTCTCAACAAGAACATGCTTATCGTTCTGAAGAGCAATTATGGCGTGAGCAACATGATATTCATTTGCGTTGGCTATGATCACAGCGTCGACTTGAGATGATGAGCAGAGCTTGGCAGCATCCTGCGTCGTTTCCACGGCATTGTTGAGTTTTGAAGCGCAGTGTTGTAGGGCATTGGCTGAGATATCACAGAGATAAGTGATGCGAAACCAGTCGCTCATAAAAGACAGTGTTGGGATATGGACGACTTGAGATATCTCGCCGCAGCCGATGATGCCGACATTGATAATTCGCTCAGGTTTAGACACCGGCATGGTGATGAATGGTGAGAGGTGATGCGGGGTCGGATTACTCAGAAGAGAGGAGATAGTTACTCTAGATATTTAACAGATGCGGGGTGTCATGATATATCTACGAAGGAACTGTCTCCAAATAACTGCCGTATTACCTGGCTCTTCCGAAGACTCGGACCTGAGTTCTATTGGCTTTTGACCACCATTCTTCCGAAAGGGAGTCTCTTTGATTGGCTGGATCATATCCACATCTTGTTGATCTATCGATAGTTAACACCGCTGTGCTCCGAGCACATGGGATATTATATAGGTTCCTACTAGATCCTTCACATTGGGATAGTCCAATTAACTGATATAAATAGACTGCCCAATTCAATTTACTGTTGATACGGTACTGTTGTTAGCAGACTGACATGTGGAGCCTCAACTCCCAGCACCTGCCGTTTTAGACGTTGAAGGATTCACGTCTTATCGATACAGTGAGGGGAAAGATAGAATTCCTCAAAATAATTGGCTTGGACTCAGACTGCTGATTAATCATGTCATATTGGCAAGTTACTATTTATATCCTCTTCCTGCAGTCACAGTCGCAGTTGTCCCGCCGAGACTGAATCACTTGATCCAGATTCATTAAACACAATACGAAAAAAGGCCCGATAAAACTATGTCTTCTGACACAATAACCTTATTCGATATCCCCACCAAACCGCCCCAGGTTTGTTGGTCGATGAATATCTGGAGAAGTTAGTTTATCTGTTCCAGCCAATCGCGTCAGGGTTGGAATGTGGATACTGACGCGTCTCAGCGCGGTTGCTTCTTAACTTTAAAGGTCTGGATTACAAGACTGAATGGGTAAGTCTGCGAAAAAGAAAAGAGTTGTCAATGTGTACTAATTAATTGACGTAGCTAGAGTATCCCCAGATCAAGGAACGACTAAGCGGACAGTAAGCAAAATTCAGCTCAATTACTAGATACTTTAATGACCGACGCGTTCCTAGTGTCTCACCCAATGAACAAGACCCCGAGTTCACGCTCCCAGCCATCCAGATGCCCGACGGCACCTACGTAATGGACTCTTACAAAATCGTGGACTTCATCGAGGCCAAATACCCTGAACCCAGCGTTCACCTCAATGACCCAATGCAGTCGCGTCTAAGGGCATCGATGGTGAAATTCATGACGCAGATGACACCCATATACGTCCCTGGAGTGGCCAAGAACATTCTTGGCGACAAGAGCATTGACTTCTTCCTCGACACGCGACAAGAAGACGTCGGCATGCCGCTGTTCGAATACGGAGAGAAGAACTCACCCGGTGCGCTGGACAGGGCGGAGCCTTTCGCCCGTGCGATCACAGATTTGCTCAAGGAAAATAGTTCTGGGCCTTATTTCTTGGGTGATACTGTCAGTTACACGGATTTTATTTGGGGTGGTATTTTGCTCTTTTTCCAGTGCCTGGGCGACAAAGAATTTCAGGAAGTACTGGAGAGAACTGGAGACGCCGATGTCCACAAAAGGTTTCTCGAGGGACTCAGCGCCTGGACCAAGCGCAACGATTGATGAGTGATTGTCGAGCTGGGTCGAATCTTCTTGCATGCAGCTTGCAAAAAAGAAAATGCCCAGAGGTCGGTTTCTTCCGGAGGATGCATCGGTTGGCTGGGATCAGACTCTAGCCATTAAGAGCATGCAGGATATTTAACCGTTATTGAACTTACTTTTCATTCTTGGTGACAATCTGAGTGGGTTATGATCCCCAGATCTCCTGTAGTGGCAATGTTTTCTCCACGCCAAGTGTATAAAACTTGTCTCAACCCACCAGCACATGCATGTACTTGGCTGTGTCACTTGTGCATTGGTGCAATCGGGACCCAGCCATGCTGGCACGGTGAAGCCCTGGATATATGTGAACCATAAAGGTGGGAATCATGATCACCGAGGCCAAGGCCAAGGCGCTTCGGTATCGCCACACGCCGACGGCCCTCGACTGCTTTACGATTATTTGCCTTATGCAGCATCACACCACCCTCGCGTTTATGTCTGAAGTTGAAAAGCCAAGGTGGCGGTGACAGACTGACAGATCTGGGCTGACCTACCCTAAGCTCAAAATACGAAGTTGGCAATGTGCATCCAAGAATATTGGATTTGATAAATCCCATAGATATTAGGCTGAAATCTTATTCTTGATTGAGAAAAGCCAACTACCCATGCACAGAGCCGCAAAACCTAATGCTGCTGTGGGAAACTTAATTTGTTCATCTCCTTACGAATGCATTAAATCAACTACGAAATAATAATTATCGTAAAACAATTGCTAAATATTGCAAAAAGATCATTTACCCTGTATTGGTCGCTTATTCATACGCAGACACCCCAGCTACGTAGAAATGATTGGTGTAAAAATACCGGGTTTAAAAAACCCATCGCGATGGTACCGTGACAGTAAAGGTTTTTCGTGTCCTTCAATAGATCAGCAATGAGTAATAAAATGGCCCGATTAACCTATACCACTTTCTCACTGTCGCTCCAACAGACGGGTCCAGCTGTTCCCCATGCCATGTTCGGCCGATTCCATCGGTCATGCTGGCACTAAAATTAAATAAAAAAACTGGAGGATTTCCGCGCCCATGGGGACAAGTCTTGAGACTATGGGGCAGACTCTTCGAGCCCATGGGGATATCGGCCCTCGGTTCCTGATCCCTTGTACCAAGCTCTGGTCAAGTCTTGTTAAGTGGAGAGTAAATTCTGGGCCGATAAAGTCGCCAAAGTGCCAAGTGCTTGGACTGTGTTTGCCAGCCGATGAGAGTTGGTCAAAAGTTCTGTCGTCTCCATATAAACCTCCTTGGCTTTCGCTGGGATTAATCAAGTGACCCCACCGCGTCAGGCCTGGGCTGATTGCTGGATCCTCCATAGCGGGTTATATTCCGTCCACGTGCCGAAATGCCATGGGACAAGTCTCCTTTTCCATGAGGAAGATGCCGAGATTCAACGGGTTTTCGTATGTTCAGCCTTTGCTTTTACGGTAGAGAGCGGCGACGACATGAACAGATCGTGTTAAGGAGCCAAGAGTAAGAAAATTATTGGCGCATGCTTGGCATTCATATAGGGTTGTATTTTACCCGCATTTACCCGCATTTAGCCAAAATATACTCTAGGCCAAGACTGGAGAATGTTCCGAATTGAGGATTAAGCACGGTCGCGGCACTTTATTCCGCAGTCCTCCTTCATCTGGAGGTGCTTCATGATAGTGAAGGGCTGATTCATAGCATCATGACTTTGTCTTGGAAGAAGGCAAAGGTAGAGGCACAGCATTGGGTGGCAGCCGGGTGGCTATTCCAAGAGTCTAGCGGCAGGCAGAATAGAATTTACAAGGTATAGTCAGTGTCTAGATCCTTGGTCAGCTTACCTGAAATTGATGCATGGTACTACTAGAGATCAGATCAGGGCATCAGATGTGAACTCAGATCAGCATACGGGACGATAACTAACATGGTGTTCCTGGGTGAAACGTCGTGGCGAAATGAGAAATCGGGTAATGACTAAACAAACCCCCTTTTCGATTCGACTTTATTCCCAACTTGGTAGGGCAACCGTATCAGGCTAATGGCGGGAATACTGCCTCCAAGGGGTGAATCGGCAGAGCCCCATTATTTTGGCTCACCTACGGAGTCTACCGTATATCGACAGGCTAACATCAGTTGTTTTTGGAGAGGACAGAATCTGATTCTGGTCTATTTCTCTCTTCCCCAGCTGATCCCTGTTCCCCCATGGCCCTGTCAATAGACCGCGGCCCGACCTCCATCTTGGCTAAGACTCATGACTACCAAGACTTCCAAGACAGCCAAGGTGGAACAAGATCGCCCATTCCGAACATTCAAGGGAGTGGGACCCGTTAAGCGGACGACGTTCATTTGGTGATTCCATCCTTCTTTTTTGCCTGCTCGGTTACACCCTCCTCCCCTCCCCATAATCTGGGGTCTGAAATCCGGTCCGCACGTCCGTTCCTCTTTTGAGTGTTCTCGACTTTTTACTTACAGGCCTACCACGCTTTCCAACGCGTTTTTTCTTCTATATCTATCCAGGGATGCCCGCCCCAGACTTCACCCACTCTTTTTTTCCCTTCTCCTCATCCCTCACTACAACAACAATTTATTCTTTACTTTGATTGATTGAGCAAATCATCATTATGGGTATCAAGGAGATCATTGGCCTTGGCGCCGACGAGAAGACCCAGAGGCTTCGTGATGAAGCTCCCAAGTTTGAGCATGTTACTTGGTACAAGGAGCCTGGTCTGAGGAAGCTGTGTTTCTACGCCTGCGTTCTCTGCGCTTCTTCTATGGGAACTGGTTGGGATGGGTAAGTTTATTTCTGCAGATGCTGTCAGTGAAAGATGAAATGTACTAACATTCGTGACTAGTATGTACATGAACAATGTTCAGAACTTTGAAAGCTGGAACAACTTCTTCGACTCGCCCAGCGGCAGCAGACTCGGTCTCCTCATCGCTCTCTACCAAATTGGATCCGTCGCCTCTATCCCTCTGGTTCCCATCATCACTGATCGCTGGGGTCGCCGCCCTTCTATCGGTCTCGGTTTCATCATCATGGCTATCGGTGCTGGTCTTCAGGCTGGTGCTCCCAACTACGCTGTCTTCTCTGGTGGCCGTGTCCTCCTCGGTTTCGGAAACTCTTTCGCTCAGATCGCCTCGCCTATGCTTCTCGCCGAGCTTTGCCACCCTCAGCACCGTGCCCGTTTCACCACAGTCTACAACTGTCTGTGGAACTTGGGTTCTTTCCTCGTTTCTTGGACGTGTTTCGGTACCTCTTTCTGGGGCAACGACTGGTCATGGCGATTCCCTGCTATCCTCCAGGGTGCTCCCGGTCTTCTTCAGCTGATTGTTCTCTTCTGTAAGTAGATGTCTAAATCAACCGCGAAAAGAGAAACAGGCACTAACAGGATTTCTCTTAGGGATTCCCGAGTCTCCTCGATTCCTCATTGCTAAGGATCGTCATGATGAAGCCTTGGCTATCCTCGGCAAGTACCACGCCAACGGCGATGTCAACCACCCCACCGTTCAGTTCGAGTACCGCGAGATCCGTGAAACCATCAAGGCTGAGCAGATGGCCGACAACACCTCCACATACGCCGACTTCTTCAAGACCAAGGGTAACCGCTACCGTCTCATCGTTCTCTTCTCTCTTGGTCTCTTCTCCCAATGGTCCGGAAACGGTGTCGTCTCCAACTACTCTGCTGTCCTCTACCAAAACGCCGGCCTGGAGAGTGAGCAGGACCGTCTTATTATCACCGCTGGAAAAACCATTCTCGATATGATTGTCTCGATTGGATGCGCCATGTTCGTCGACCGCCTCAACCGTCGCTTCTCCTTCCTCTTCGCCACCGGTGGTATGTTTGTCGTCCTCGTCTTCTGGACTCTTACCTGCGGTCTTTACGAGCAGCACCAAGCCCCTGGAGCCAACAACGCCATGATCTTCCTTGTCTGGCTCCACGGTGTCTTCTACTCTACTTGCTGGTCTGGTCTCCTGATTGGTTATGCCGTTGAGATTCTCCCCTACTCTCTCCGTGCCAAGGGTCTCATGCTCCTCAACATCTCTGTGCAGATCGCCCTTCTTCTGAACAACTACCTCAACCCTCTGGCCTTCGACGCCTGGGAGGCCCCCAAGTCCGACGACGGCTCGCTCTCCGGTGGTAACACCTGGAGACTTTACCTCATCTACAGCATCTGGGTCTTCGGTGAGGTCTGCTTCATCTACTTCATGTACGTCGAGACCCGTGGTCCTACTCTCGAGGAGGTCGCCAAGGTCATCGATGGTGACAACGCCGCTGTCGGCCACGTCTCCATGGACAAGGTCGAGAAGGAGGCTCTTCACGAGGAGAACGACCACGCTTCCTCCGAGGGACAACAGATCCACGAGGTCGCCCCTACCAAGGTCTAAGCCTGAACGGTACTGGTTGACGTCTTTTTGAGATATTTTGCACGAATGCCCACGCTATGAAATGCGTTTTCGCTTACCTGGTATTTACTTTATGGATCTAGCTTAACAAGTTTAATATTACTTATGAAAGAACACTGCCATTTTGTTGACACGTGAACTGAGCCTTGTAAGAGAGATGAAAATTCTAAGAAAAAAATCCTTCGGATTAGAACCCTTTGACTTTTGTTCCTAGGCCCTCTTCCTTAGCTGCATCCAGTAACGACTTTCCGACAATCAGATCCATCAGTCCAAATCCTACACTCTTGTAAACAATGTTACAGTGCTTCTCCACACCAATCACTGCCCCTGGCTGGAACACCTCGCCAATCTCAGTCAAATCTCCCTCTCCCAGCTTAGCTTTGACGATCTCTCCAGCCTCCGTTAAGCACCCCTCTTTAGTATCGACATACACCTTTCCACCGCCAGAAAGTAGCGTTTCGACATCAACCTCCTGCATGTCAGGCTTGTGTGAGCCTACGAGCGATATGAACCTTGGCTTAGAGTTTTGACCACTCTCTTCTGCTTCCAGGTATCGATGCGGGAATAGCGGTTCGGTCGATGGCGTGCAGCAGAATAGGGCATCGGATGTGGAGATGCGATGTTGTAGCTCATTGGGGTATGTCGTAGGGTCATTCTGCGACAAAGAATCCACTTTCACGTCCAAAGATAACTGCTGCAGCCCATGTGTAGCAGAACGTATGAAGCGACGTAGACGCGAAGGACTACGACCCACGAAGGTTACACGTTGAACCTCGTCCGGATAGAGTAGTACGGCGACACGAGCATGCCATGCAGCAACTGGCCCAGCACCAAAGACCGTGATATTCTCCTTTGATAATGGAGAACGCACGAACATAGTCATCGTCGCCAGAGCTGTGCGGAACGCTGTGAGAGGTCCAGCGCTGATCAATCCCATAGGCGTTCCGTCTGCCTTGGATATCACCACAAGGCCCTGAGCGGGATCACCATTGCCCGGCACGGTCAATAGCTTGATAGTTGAAAGAATCCCATCGGTTGAAGGCATGAACAGGTTGCGGTCGCCATGTTGATTAGTAAAGTGTGTTCGCATAGGCTGATGAATCGTTCGCTGTGGAAGGGGAAGCCGATGCTCGCTAGTAAAGGTTTGTAGGCCATTAGACAATTCGTCAATCATCCGGCGGCATTTTGTTGCTGTCAAACGATTGAGCAACTGTCGCATTTGAGGCTCAGAAAGGACGAGCATTTTTCTTCCGTTTTGCTGAGACGCGTGGTTGTCCTTGTCATGGTAAAAAGAAAGATATATTCCTAGCTTCTATGCTGAAAGGTTGTGGCTGGGTGAGAATGTACGAAAAGGGAAAGTTTCCCCGCATGCTGAGTCGACGTCATCATGGCTCGACATTACAGCATTAATTATACTACCTAGAATTACTGGAAGAGGTCGCTATTGATTATAATATTGAAGAAGGATTTAACCTGGGACTTACAGTTCAAGAGGATAATAAATACTACCTAGAATAAACTGCAAAAGAAAGAAGATGCGTAAAAAGAAAAAGGAAAACAAGAAAACCTTTGAATGGCATGACCCTTCATCGTCTGACCTGACCTGCATACAAAGAGTCCGGTAGTGGCGCATGCCCCTCTCGCCTGCTCGCCTAGGAGATTAAAGTAACCACCCACTGCAGGACAAAACGGGTTCGTTTAGCTTATGATATCCTATCAGATCATTTTCGCAGATCAACATAACAAGCCACTCGCATGCTTGTACAAGGTACTCGCTGTCTATTGGAGGACTTGAAAATTCAATGCGACACAGTTGCACACCATCTCCCCTCATTGGTGACCAAATAAGGCATTGCAATAAGGCTTTTTGAAACGCGGAATATCACAAGGCTTAGTGTTACATCTAATTTGTCGTCTACAGGCAATATGACCTTTGCTAAGGTAATATCGTACCAGCATATCGCGCTTCCGCTAAGTATATATAAACATAATGTTTCTAGCACCTATCACTGCGTAGTCTTGACTTTTGCAAACCGACAGGACTGACCACCATTTATCTCTATCATGTATCGTCTGCTTCAAACCGCCAATATGGTCCTATTCGCCATAGTGGTGTTTTCAGGCATAGCATTTGCTCAGACAGAGTCTTCGTATTTGACTCGAATGGCAGATACAATCATCGCTAAGGGCATCGCTCCAGACCGTGGATACCAGGATGCAGTCCTATACCTGGGCTTCGAGAAGGCTTATGAGCTTTCCGGAGATGAGAAGTACCTGGACTGGTACATTGGGCAGATCGCTGGTCCTGTCGTCCTTGAGAACGGCACCATCAAAGGTCTGAACACATCCAAGTATATCCTCGATGAGTACAGGATGGGACACAACTATCTCTATTTGTACAACCAGACAGGAGAAGCCAAGTATAAGACTGCGGCAAACACTATCAGGCGCATGCTTGACAAGTATCCCCGCTCGCCTTCCGGTGGCTTTTGGTAGGTTGTATATTCAGCCTATAACGTCTCTTCTTAGTTAACAAGCTTGCCAGGCATCAACAGTTCTTCCGCAATCAGATGTGGCTAGATGGTATATACATGGCAGACACATTCTACGCCAAGTGGACACATCTCTATGATCGCGACAATGACACAGCCTGGGACGACATCTTGCTCCAGTACGAACTTATCCATGAGAACACCCTCAACGAAACAACAGGTCTCCATGTACACGGCTGGGTTGACGGTAAAGCCGCTTGGGCTGATCCAAAAACTGGCCGCGCACCTAACGTCTGGGGTCGTGCTCTTGGCTGGTATTTCATGTCCCTGGTTGAAGTTTTACAATTCTTTCCCACAAGCCATGCTGGCTATGTTCAGTTGCATGGGTATCTCGAGTCTGTCGCCGTTGGACTCAAAGAATCGCGCGACTCAGCTTCTGGAAGTTGGTGGCAGGTTATGAATGAGCCGTATCCCGAACGCGAGGGGAACTTTATTGAGAGCAGTGGCTCATCTATGTTCACTTGGGGTCTGCTGAAGAGCATTAATCTAGGATTTCTCGATCGGGATGAGTACCTTGGTATGACACGATATGCGTTCTCTAGCATCATCAATAACTTCATCGAAGAACGCGACGGAGGGTCAATCATTCTTAACGGCACCGTTGCTGAATGCGGATTGCTCAGTTCGAACGTCACATTCGAGGTAAGTACTGTAAAGTTAACGAATTAACAACAAGCTAACTTGTCCAAGTATTATGTAGCCCAGCCGACTCTGAAGAATGGGCAGAATGGCGTTGGACCGTTTATGCTGGCTGCATATGAATGGGAGTCGTGGGCCAGGGATGCGGAGGAATAGCCGGATGTGCAGGGCAAAGGCTGAAGCGACGCTGTTGATTGCAAAAAGGAGTTAGTCTTTTCTGACAACGTAGCCGCTACTCTTGTCTTACTTGCTGTTTTACGATCCTCATTCCTTCAATGTGCCACATTTTACAACTTTACCGAGACGGAAAGATCCGCGCTGCCAAGGCTGTAAACACGGACCCTTGTATGTCTAAGCCCCAAGAGAGACACTCGGCGGTGTAAATAAAAGGTCCGAGGAAAAAGTCCGAGAACACGAGATTTAAAGAATTCTCGTTATTGCATCGAGGTATTTCTGTAGCATATCATCGGTATCGGAAAAAATATTCATTACGAGATAAAATAACGCGGACACTTTATGCTATTTCAGAGTGGCATTCAGTCTATTTTATTATTGTCACTTTGAGCTTAACAAGGCAATTCGTCCGTCGCCCCATGTTATACTGGGTCGGCCGCCAGATCAAAGCTTTAGCCCCCAGTGTAACTTTGCCCTGTCAGGTCTGAGCCTCCGGCAGTATATCCAGCCTAAACTAATGCGAGAATCCTGGTTACATATAGCCAAGTCTAACGTAAGCCGAAGTGGCATAGGAAATATGGATGCAGTTGAATCCTTCAAGCATGGATGTCATGAATTGGGTCTTGGAGCATAAAAGGGCTCCGTCCCAACGAAAAAAGTCTTCTGTTGTTCCTGTCTACCTCTATCCCAAGCTAGCCCCAGTCTATCTCACCGCCACCATGGTCAACTTCGTCGCTTCAGTCACTCTTCTTCTCTCTGCTGCTTCCGCAGTCGTTGCTGTCCCTAGCGCTCTTGAGAAGCGCAAAGTGACCTGCAGAGATGATCGCCCAGCAAGCGAACTGGCCAACGTGCGTCCCATCTTTTCACTACTACTGCCTTCTAGACACTGACTCAACATAAATAGGTCAATGAAGCGGTTGCATGCATCAACTACCTGGCTAGCCTAGGCAGCCAACCTTGCGTTGCTACTGTCTCTGGCCAATCATTCTGCAGACGGGGCAACACGCAGATCACCGGTCTTGCCCGCAATGGTAATACTGCAACCTCTACCTGGTAAGTCTATTCCTTCCACGTTGATATGGACCTTGTATTAACTTTTCCTTAGCCAGGAGGTCGCCCGCGGTGCCGGCTTCATTATGGACAAGTGCTCTCGAGGTGACGGCAAGGTTCGCGGTGCTAATGAGGCTTGGGCAAATGGAAACCTCCTCGTCGACATTCGCAGAGTCGTTCAATAATGTACCCGAGTTTAGCTACTCAGAAACTCTATTATTATTAAATAATATAATACTCCATTAAATGATATACTTCCAATATCTATCTTAAGTAGTATATCGCCAGTGGGGGTGGTCATCACCCAGGTTCATTGCATCAGATTCTTCTAGTCTATGATCCCGCTCACCTAGGTCCCTCTTCTTATTCTCCCTTATAGCAAGGAAATAAAAGATATTGCAGCTAATACCGCTAAGCCAAACCATACTGAGACTAACACTCAAGCCAGTCCAGTATTCGGGAGCTTCCTCAGCCAAAAAGACATTTGAAGCTACGATACCTCCGACGTTGCCTATTCCGATTTGTATAGCGGCCGAGATTGAACGCTTGTAGTGACCACTAATGGTATTTGACAACCAGCCAAGCAGCACAGGCTGCGTGATACATCCGGCAGTTACCAGCATGAAAAGGGAGAAGTATCGTGCCGCGGTGGGGACCTTCTGCTGCAAGAGAAAGAGGACGTAGCCAACGGTCGTGACCAGAACCCCCACTATGGTGAAGGTATAGCCGTGACGAAGACGATCCGCGAGGTACGCCGCGGTCAAGCAGCCGATAGTTGCGACGACGTATACCGGGATCGTCAGTACTTGGGCGCGCTCTGCGGCATATCCCATTTCTCGAAGGATAGTAGGGATAAAGAACTGCAAATGAAATGTTAGCATAGTGTTTCTGTCATCCTGTAACAATTGTAACAGAACTTACCGAACCAGCGTAGCCGTTGTTCAATATGCCAAAGTATGCAAGCGTACCAAGGTAGATCTTCCAATCAGATATTATTCTTCTCCAAGCTGTCTTGTTTAGATGATCCATCCTTGCATCGCCTGAATCATCGGCTAATCGCCCAACAAGTCTTGCTCTCTCTTCCTCAGTAAGAAAGCTGACCGTTTCAGGCCAGTCAGGAATCCATCATTTTGCATCAACGCCGGTGACAAGGAGGCCCTCTAGGATAAAGATCCTATATCACAATTGTAGCAAGGATTATCGTACTTGTACGAAGGGGGACGTACCAACGCCAGGCTTCAAGCCCTCCAACATCATGCATTTTAGCAATGGCGAATTCAAGAAGACCAGACAAGGCGCCTGCCAGGATGCTAGCGCTGAAGAAGAGTGACATGCGCCACTGAACCTCGTAGTGCTTGTAGTACACGCCGATCAGGTAAATGCAGCCTTTGATTGATGTCAGCTGACTCTCTCTGACGAGTCAAATTAGGAAATCATACCTGGAACGATGCCGGTCTCAAATAACCCTAGTAGGATTCGACAGGCAATTAGTCCCTCTACGTTCTTAACAAGCCCCATGTCAACTGTAGAGATGCCCTACAGAACCGTAATAGAGGCAAGCCAGAGAGACAGAGATATTTTCTTAATGAATGTATTCGATGGGACCTCGAAGAGGATGTACATCATAAGCACTGTCAGTCACGCCTCGTATACGTTAGCGATAAGGGCAGTTAACATACCGGGATAAAAAATACAAACAAAGCCATGTTGTAATCGTTTCAGTCATTTTGAGAGTCTCCGTTATTCCCTGGATCTTTGCGTTGTCTTACAATGATAGTGTCTCCATTAGCTTAGTGTACTCGCTGAAGTTTATACTACATTTATTCTTCCCGCACTTAGTTTCGTTTCTATAAAGATGTGCAATCTTTTTAAATGGAGACTCTGGAGTAGCTACCTTGGAGCCTTCTGATAAGCGGAAAAGTATGTACAAGGTAGCATTACATAAGGGATTTTTTTAGTAACTTTAATCCCTCAGTACTAAACCCCACGTGGGATAAAGCTAACTTGCGGGGTATTAGAATTATTATTTTCGGTACTGTAGGATGTTGTAAACTTTTTCCTGTTGACCTTTTAACTCTCTAGACCGGTTCAATTTTCTGATCTACACCTAAATGCGAGTAACTCTTTCCGGGTAACTCTTAAAATCCATTATGGACTGGAAGTCTCTTGCAGCAAAGAAGAAGGGGGAACTTGAGGCTACCATCCCTCAGGAATGGCGCATCAAGACATTTCCCACCGATGATTCAGTTATGTCATTCCCCAAGGAGAGCGGGATTCTCACTTCAGAAGAGCTTGAAATCACTGAATCACCAGCCACGGAGCTAGTCCAAAATATAGCTGCCGGCAAGCTGACCTCAGTTGCTGTCACCATCGCGTTTTGTAAGAGAGCTGCGTTGGCTCATCAGCTGGTAAGTCGATTACTCTCTACCGTCCATCATCAAGATGTCTCTTCTAACATGCTTAGACAAACTGCCTTCATGAGTTCTTCCCAGAGGTAGCATTGGCCCGAGCTCAGTATCTAGATGGGTACCTTGCCGAGCACAAGAAGCCCGCGGGTCCCTTGCACGGGCTGCCGATCTCAATCAAGGACCAACTCCGCGTTAAGGCAAGCCCATAGAAGATATTTACCACAATCCCTCCAAGTCCACATCTGACCATTGCAGGGGCTGGAAACTACCATGGGTTATGTATCGTGGATCGGCAAGAAAGAGACAGAAGACTCTGTCCTAACAACCATGCTTCTTAACGCTGGCGCAGTTCTCTACGTCAAGACCTCGGTACCTCAAAGTTTGATGGTGTGTGAGACCATCAACAATATCTTCGGCCGCACGGTGAACCCACGAAATAAGGATTGGTCGTGTGGAGGTAGCTCTGGTGGTGAAGGCGCCATCATCGGGTTTCGCGGCAGTGTGATTGGTGTCGGCACCGATATTGGTAGGCCGATGTCTCGCCTATATTGGAGGGGAGTAAGTTACTGATCCAAGTTCAGGTGGCTCCATTCGAGTTCCTGCTGCCTTCAATTTCCTCTACGGCTTGAAACCTAGCCATGGAAGACTTCCGTACGGCAAGATGGCAAACAGCATGGAAGGTCAGGAGACAATTCACAGCGTTTGTGGACCAATTTGCCATTCCATTGCCGACATGCGGCTTTTTGTCACTTCCATCCTTGGCCAAAAACCATGGTCTTTCGATTCTAAAGTCATTCCGATGCCTTGGCGACAGGACGAAGAAGATGCCATTAAGGCCAAAATCTCATCTCGCGGATTAACTCTGGGTTACTATTCATGTGACGGGAATGCAAGTTTATCCACCCTCTGTTCTCTCTCATTTCCGGACCGTAACATGGTTTGCTTACATCAATAGGTTCTCCCCCATCCCCCCATCTTGCGAGCTATCCAAACGGTTGTCGACAGGCTTAGCGAAGCTGGCCATACAGTCCTTCCGTGGGAGCCTTACAAGCACTCACACGCCCATGACCTAGCCAGTCGTATATACGCTTCCGATGGAGGAACTGTGAGTCTGCTTCTCAAGTGTCCAGCCATGAAGGCTGCTAATTGCCTGTGTCCCCTAGGATATCTTTTCAGCTCTCGATGCTTCGGGAGAGCCCGCAATCCCGAATATATCCGATCTTGTCAAGCCAGATCTGCCCAAGATGAACCTTAACGAGCTTTGGGACGCCCAGCTCCAGAAGTGGAACTACCAATCAGAGTATCTGACTAAGATTCGAGAGTTTGAAGAGAAACATGGCACACAACTAGATGCTATTATTGCCCCTATTACTCCTACCGCTGCTATCCGGCATAACCAGTTCAAATACTACGGATACGCGACCGCTATCAACGTCCTCGACTTCACCAGCGTCGTTGTCCCTGTCACGTTTGCCGACAAGGCTATTGACCATAAGAACATACGGTTCAAGCCACTGAATGAGCTAGACCAGACAGTGCAGGCCGAATGTAAGATCACAGGCATGTTCGTAGTTTCAAAGCTTACAGATCACAGATGATCCATATGCCTACCATGGCGCGCCAGTAGCCGTTCAGATTATTGGAAGACGACTTACCGAGGAGAGGGTTATGAGTATCGCTGAGGAAGTAGGCCGTGTGATCAGAAATGGGGTGACATCTTAGAAAGGAATATTTGTACCAGACTTTTTATAGCATAGTATTTATTATTACTACTAGTATGTAAGATCTGCTCTGTAGCCTCCAAATAGGAGCCAGCCCCAATAATAAAGAACACGGTTTTATTTTATTTTAATCTCAGCTACATTATAATCTAATGCCCACACAATTGCCTTTCTCACTACTATTAGATATTAGCTGGCCTCTATTGAGTCCAATCGCCACGCAGGCTTCTAACACACAGGTTCCCGCCACGGTTTCTGTGTCTCGCCTACTCCTCGGATCCGCGATGACTTGTCTTTTACAGGACAATTTTATGTTCAGACACGATTTCAGCACATTCGAGGCGTTATTGATGGTGATCTACTGCCTGTCCCATAACGAATCCGTCGATCAGGGCTGGGGGCTGTTGGGGATGGCGTTGAACAGGGGTGTTGCATTGCGATGCAATATTGATCAGAACCTAGGTCCCGTGCAGACAAAAAGACGGCGAAGGTGCTGGGCAGGTCTTTTGACGCTACATACGTATCAGGGCATGCTCTTCCGAGATGTAGACATGTCATATCTTCTTGATATCAAGGCAACCCTACCAGCAGACATCAATGACTCTGATGTAACGGATGAAGGCATACTGCAGTCATCTGGTCGCGGTGAACCTACCAAGATGTCAGTCATGCTGGCTAAGCTCCGGCTCTTTCGGCTCTCTACTCAAATTTGTCGTCTCATCTCGGGTCCGTCGCGACTGGACCAACGTTTGCTAAATGAATTCGATGTAGAAATAGCCGGGGAGCAGAGCAAATGGGATTCTATGTGGATGGTAGATGGTTCTCCAAATATCTTGGATCCTAATGGCCACGCATACTGGTGCGCCCTGCAGACCTATGCGTACCATCTCTACCTCCTTCTTCACCGACCATTTCATCATTCTAAATCACCCTCGTTTCTCGCAGCCTCTAGAGATAAGTGCATCAGCTCTAGTGTGGCTATGATGTCTATTCATCAGCAGCTCTATGAGACTCCGTTACTTCGGAATTTCCTCTGGTTGCTCAGCGGAGTAACGAGTCTGAAAGCACTCCACGCAGCCGTGGCCCTGAATTCGTGTATTCAAGATCTGTCAACGACTGCCAATACAGGATACGATCTGGGCTCTTTCCGTAAACAGCTCGAAGCTCTGACTCTTCGAATGAAAGCCCTTTCTAGCCGAAGCAAGATTTGTTCCAGAGCACATCAAGTACTTGACCATTTACAGTAAGGTACTCCGAATCCTTTTCATCGTCAACTAACCAAGTTTTGGTCTAGGAGCCATCTGGGGGCGGGAAATGCCCTGGTGACAAGCATGAGATCGGAGATAGAGAATCTGTTTGAAGATTGGGCGGATGTTCAGGAATATTTGGATACGAATATGCTTAATTGGGTATGTGCTGTGTGTCCTACCCATGACTGGGCGCTTATTAAGCTAACCACCTTAGAAGATGGATGAATTACTTGGCTGATTGGTGTTACTAGAACTTTGATTTGTGATAGGTAGCTTCTGCTACTAGCTGGACGATCACTGGAAGCCTCACGATAGTAAGCATGGTTGTGAGACGATGGGGCTGCTGCTACCCGAGAAAATTTATACTATTGCAATGTAGTCTAGTTAAGAATCCGTCTCTAAACCGCAGGTTAAAGTAAATTCTATAAGAGAAGAGTAAGATAAAAATAAAAATATATAAATAAAAGAATATATTGGTTTTTTAAGTATACCTTAAAAATTTTTAAGTATTTTAAATAATATATAATTAATATAGTTAATACGAAAATATCTTTAACTTTTTACTATTATATTTTATTATTATATAATAGCTATATTTTAAATACTAAAATTATATAAAAGCCTTAATTTTAATATACCTCTTAATACTAAAACAAGCAATTGTCTTGTTTTATCTAATGCTGAAATGTCCTGTGTATTTGCCCACTTACTGCCGGGTTGACTGCCGACACAGGGGTAGTGACCGTCACAGGTTGACTCCTCTTCGGGTCATTCCCGGAACAACCCACTTGTGGGAAATGGCGCGAAACCGGCTATGATTTGTATGAATTGACACTTACCATAAATCGCGGTGAAATCGTACTGAAGTTCAACATCTTGTTTCGACAGATACACCCGCACAAGTCTCGTTTTCAACGCGGAGCATACCATGTAAACTCACCTCGCATTCCAAATCCTAAATTGACATTGGCCACTAACATCGAGTGCCAGGTACACGACATCGTTCGCCTTTTTCGAGGCCCTGGTTGAGGCCGGGGTCAAGAACTGCTTTGTCAACTTGGGTTCGGACCACCCCAGTATCTTGGAAGCTATGGTCAAGGGCCAAAGGGAAATGCCCGATACGTTCCCGAAAATCATCACGTGCCCCAACGAGATGGTGGCCCTATCTATGGCCGACGGATATGCGAGAGTGAGCGGCGAAGCCCAGTGTGTCATCGTGCATGTCGATGTTGGCACATCAGCTCTAGCAGCTGCGATTCATAATGCTGCTATGGGACGAGCCCCCGTTCTCATCTTTGCTGGTCTTTCCCCCTACACTATAGAGGGAGAGGTTCTTGGCTCACGAACCGAGTTTATGTAAGTAACTCCATCTTTGTTTCAGACTCAAGTCTTGGTGGTCATATCTAACGTATACGTCTCTTAAGTCACTGGATTCAAGATGTCCCAGATCAAAAGCAGATTGTTTCTCAGTACTGCAGATATACTGGAGAGATCAAAACTGGCAAGAATGTCAAGCAAATGGTTCGACGTGCCATCCAGCTTGCCACAAGTCACCCTCAAGGACCGGCCTATCTGATGGGAGCCCGTGAGGTAATGGAGGAAACCATTGAGCCGTATTCTGTGAACTCAGCTTATTGGCGACCCGTTGCTCCAGCTGCTCTCCCAGACTACGCTGTCCGCGAGATCGCCGAAGCCCTGGCAAACGCCTCTGACCCACTTGTCATCGTTGGTTTCACCGGTCGCAATCATGCGGCAGTTAAGCCCCTAGTGTCACTAGCTGATACCATCAAGGGCCTTCGTGTACTTGATACAGGCTGCTCAGACATGTGCTTCCCTGCGGACCACCCTGGATGGCTTGGCATGAAGTATGGAGTCGATAGCGTGATCGAGAATGCGGACGTGTTCCTGATTCTTGATTGCGATGTTCCGTGGATCAACAAGCTCTGTAAGCCCAAGAGCTCGGCGAGGATTTTCCACCTCGACGTCGATCCCCTCAAGGAGTCTATGTTGGTCTTTTACATCGATGCTGAACAGAGGTATCGCGTTGACGCTGAAATCGCCCTCAAGCAGATTACCGAGCACCTTCAGAGTAACCTAGCAGAGAAGCTATCAAGCGCGGAATATGATTCACGAGCTCAAGCTTTAGTGAAATCATATAATGAGCGCATTAGCACCCTTGATCAGCGAGCTAAACTCCCAGACTCGGGAAAGCTCACTACTGACTACGTCTGCGCTACGTTACGCGAGAAGCTGCCTAAAGATACTATCTGGGCGGTGGAGGCAATTACAAATGCCATATTCGTCTCAGATCAGCTCCGAGCAACTATTCCAGGGCAATGGGTTCACTGCGGAGGTGGTGGTCTCGGCTGGAGTGGTGGTGGCGCATTGGGTGTTAAACTTGCCGCGGATGCAGCTGATGCCTTGGTTCCCGGCAAGCATAAGCGGTATGTAGTACAGATTGTGGGTGATGGGTCCTATATGTTCAGTGTTCCTTCTAGCGTATACTGGATCTCTGCACGCTACAGAATCCCGATTCTGACTATCGTTCTTAACAATCTTGGCTGGAATGCACCAAGAAGGTCAATGCTGCTGGTGCATCCTGACGGGCCTGCATCGCGCGCTACAAATGAGGACCTGAATATTTCGTTTGCGCCGAGTCCGGACTATGCGGGTATTGCGAAGGCTGCGAGTAATGGAGAGATCTTTGGTGCGAGGGTAGCCAATTCTTGTGAGTTCTTGACGGCGCTGGAAAGTGCTATTGAGAGTCTCGATAGAGGAGTCTCGGCAGTTCTTGACGTTGCCATTTAGGCTTGTAGAGAACATTGGAAGTGTTTAATACATTTTTCTAGCATAGCTGCCATTAGTCCGCTGCGTATAATTCTCATTTCCGTGGGATTATGAAGTTATGGTAAAGAGCTAAATTTGAATTCAAGTGAACTATGTATTTAGACAATAGTGATAGGTAAGGACTGTATCTGACTAACTCATACTAAGAAACATGATGTGATAAAATCCAAAATGGTCAAGAGATTCCGACTCGTCGATTCCTCAGAGACAAAAGAGAATTGCAAGATCTTGCCAATGGCCACGTTGAGCTGAGTTGCCTTTACTGGGCAGGCCAGCAACCGCGCCACTCGCCAGTGACATCTTGAATGGCGTTGTTAACCTGCCAAGCAAGTCTAGGATAACAAAACAATCAGTAAGCTAGCCTATAAAGAGCTAAGGTTACTTACCCAGCTGTAGTGCTTACGTCAACCTGCCACCAGCCGTCTTCAACCTTCCAAGCTTGCCAATTCTGCGCGATCAAACCCTTTCCTCGAATAGCACGCAAGAAGCACCGGCCGGACTCGTGTTCGCAGTAGCCCTTGAATTTGAAAGAAAGACGTCGAAGGCCTCCCTCCCATCCGGAGCCGTTGCACTTCCAGTCATCTGCCATAGCGGCAGGAGCAGAAGCAGCTATGATAGCTGTGATGGTTGCAAGGGAGAATTTCATGTTGAAATTTGTGGTTTTTAGAAACAAGAGTGACTGAGGATAGAAAGATTGTTGTTGCTGATGAGAAAAAGATTATTGTGTCCTTGGTCTGCCTTCTTATAGTTTTTACTTCACTAATTGCACTTTCATGCTTATCCAGTCAAAAGAACTATTCATAAATAATACACTAATATCCTCTGTATACTTTAGTGTATAAGTTGGCTATCTGAGCTTGATTGTAGCGTTGTAATACAGTTATTACCACATTTGTCCTAGCTTAAGCTTAAAGAAATAACCAATCGGGACGGAAACGGACCTTGACAAGCTTGACGTTTCAGACGGAAGGGCCACGTACACAGTCGATCAATTGAAAATTATCTACAGATCTGGATTAATGTTACTGCATTTCCCTCGGCCTGAATGAAAATAAGTAACGGATCGGGACGGAAGCGGATCCCGACAAGCTTGGCTTGTCAACACAGTCGATCAATTGAAAAATATCTACGAGTAAGGAAGGAGTTAGTTAAACTACAAAATCATGGAGGTATTCGGAGGCTCCATCTCAGCTAAGTACTTCGGTCAACATGACTCCTCAAGTCTTTTCCTTTGACCTCTCGTTGGTTTGCGTAATCCTGACTGTCGGGCTGTGCTGCTACCACAACTGGCCATCAAGATGCCGTCAGCTGGGATGAGCTTCTTACGTCAGAATCCAAATATGCCCTGATCTGTATATGAATTATGGTGATCCATGAATCTTAATATGGGGAATCCCATTTTACCTATGGACCAGAAGATCCTTTCGTTACATAAGTCTAAGCATCTACATATAAACCTATTAGCGAGGAGGCCTGTGAAAGCACAAGGGCGTGTTGGGTTGATCAAATGTGTCTTTAGACTGCCAAAATCCTTATTACAGATCAGGACATAATTTAGGAGAGCTAACACTGAAGAACATTGCCACATACAATGATTGTGGGCTCGTACTCCGCCGGCCAAGGCCCAACTGTACATCTTTTCTTTGCCCGCCAGCGACGTTTTCGCTGATGAGACGATTGATCTCGACCAGAGAATCCAGGATCTTGTTGCTGCTGCGCCCCCTAATTGCTACAGTATGCCATCCGATGCGATAGACCTGTCTACGACCCGGGTACATCGACGCAAGATGCCGACGACACAATATGTGTTTCGGCCTCGACTCGTCCCACGAAGCGCAAAATAGTTGCATTGGCGTGCGACAATTGTCGGGAGCGTAAGGTCAAATGCGGTATTGAAACTGGTGATGAATTCGCTTTTCCACCATGGAGTTGGTCTGCATAACACGATGACACGTTCTAGTCTCTATAGCCCTGTCCATGAATGTCGTTTGACATTGAACACACGTAAGGTCTGGAGCAGCTCGGCAGAGCTAAATCCCAAATGCACAAGAAACTCCCCTTCTGGGATGACCCACATGTCTGTTGCTGTGTCGAAGTAGCTGAATGCGTACTTGTCAAGCTTGAACGTGACTGTTTTCGACTCGCCAGCGGGCACGAGTACCTTTCGGAAAGCCTTGAACTCCTTCACAGGACGATCGTTTCCGTCGCAAGCAGGAAATGTGACATAGACCTGGGTAACTTGTTTGCCGTCCGTGATACCCGTATTTCGAACCTCAGTTGATAGCGACAATTCTATGCGCTCAGCACTCTCAAAGCACGCTGTGAACTTAGGCTCGCCCTGTAGAGCGAAGGTCGTGTAAGACAAACCTTGTCCGAAATGGAACTCAGGCATTAGGGATGATTCGTCATCATAAAAGCGATAACCGACCTTCAGGCGCTCCTCATAATTGAGAACAAGATTGTCGTCGCAGGGGAAGTTACCATAAGCTGGGTTGTCTTCGTTCTTTCGCGGCCATGACATTGGCAGACGTCCCGAAGGGTTGACATCGCCAAGGAGAACGCGAGCTATAGCGTGACCACATTCCTGGCCAGCAAACCATCCTTGGAGGAAGCTGGGAACCTGGTTGATAAATGGGGATACAGTGACAGGAGACCCAGAGAAATTGACAACCACGGTCTTTGGGTTACGGCCGGCAACGGCGGCAATGAGATCATACTGGTCAGAGGTGAGATCCATCGTGTCACGATCGTAGCCCTCTGACTCCATCTCATTTGTCGTGCCTACGAATACCACGGCAACATCAGAAGCTTCTGCAACGTCCGCAGCGTCCCTAATAGCCCCAGGAATGTCCACGTGCTCCATGAAACGAAGCGAGGCTCCCTGGAACATTGTACCACCGATTTTAGAGAGAATCTCATCATCTGTGGCCCAGGAACGTAATTCGATGTTGTACACCTGACCTGCAGTCATAGCAAAGGTAAAACGGCGCTCAATCTTCGCCTTGTAGAAGTAAAAGGACTCTGGTAACAAAACAGGTTCCTGTGGACGGTGGAAAACATTGATCCCGTTGATCAAGACATCAGCCTTGCCGGTGGTAATGGCGGAGAACGTATGATCGCCAGTTGATGAAGGTGTGAGGCTGAAAGACATGCTAGTACAATATTCTTTGCTCAGATAGGAAGGCCACGCCTCTTTGATCATGTATTCTGGCTGCTTGATCGTCTGCTCGTGAGCGAGACTGTCTCCAACCACAGAACTGTTGAACCATCTCAGCCGAACGTCTGTTATTGAACCTGCCTCAGCGTGCGGCAAGGCTCCAAAGACAGGAACACCGGGTGCATGTCGGCACTTGACCCCGCGTGACTCAAGACCATAGAGTGGTGAGATGATATGTTGTGCTAGAACCTTTGCGCTGCCACCACCACCGATACTGGGATTGGTGGAGAAATGACCAATGACGGCAACAGAACCGTTTGCAGATAAAGGAAGTATGTTGTTGTCGTTCTTGAGTAGGACCATGCCGTCAGCTGCAACAGCGGTAATGAATTCCTGTCGATCAGGATCCTCAACAGAACGTTCAGGCTTCTCGACAGGATCATCAAAGCGACCCGTCTTCTTTGCCAATTCTACAACCCTCCGAACGCTCTTATCCAAAGCTTCAATAGAAACACTTCCTGCTTCTATCTCCGTGATGAGCCTTTTACCACGCCACCTTGTCGGACCTGGCATCTCAAGGTCCATTCCTGCAATAAGTGCTTTGGCAGTTGAGTAAGTCCCCATCCAGTCAGATACTACTAGCCCGGAGAATCCCCATTCCTTGCGGAGGATGTCCTCCAATAGCCATTGGCTGTCTGCGCAGTATTCCTCGTTCAGGCGGTTGTAAGAAGTCATGAAGCACCAAGGATCCGAATCGCGAAGTACAAGCTGAAAAGGCAGCATGTAAATTTCACGCAAGGTCTGGCGATCAATGTTGGATGTCATCTTGGTTCTACACTTCTCCGACTCGTTGGCGACGAAATGTTTGGGTGTAGCTGCAATGCCTTGGCTTTGGCAACCACGAACAAAAGCAGAAGCCAGAAGTCCGGTCAAGTAGGGGTCTTCTGAGTAAGTCTCATAGTTACGGCCACCGAGAGGAGATCGGATGATGTTCATGGTAGGAGCCAGCAGGACATTGGCAGACTTTGTGATGGTCTCTTTTGCAATCTCCTCGCCTAGACGGTATGCCTGCTGCTTATCAAACGAAGCACCGACGGCAGTTGAGCAAGGGAAGCATGCGGCGGTTATACCGCTCACATAGCTTTCACCTCGAGCGCCGTTGGGCCCATCGGACATCTTGATGTGCGGTACAAAAACATTGTCTCTCTTGATGGTGAGAGTCCGCCACCAGTCAACGGCTGAGAGTAGGGAGACCTTCTCCTCAATAGTAAGCTGGGAGACAAGATCGTCGGTAGTTTGGCAAGACACCATGGTGGGGGATGGAATGAATGACTTGCTGAATTTCACAAGTTGACACTAAATGTCGGGATGCAGGTCTAACGTCCAGGAAGCAAGCAGGCTGTTGTTATGTATATCGATGATCCATTTAGTTGGCCGAAGGGTTAACCGACTGAAATTCGACATAAGTGGAGAAGTATTGCGAAAACATCGGGTAGAAAAGCGATTTGTCTGGGTATCCCAGTTACCTTCATGTCTCCATTCCCAGTGGTACCCCAGTGCGGGGATTACAAGCCCCACGGGGTCATTAAATTACTCGAGGCAAGTTTTATCTCTTCTCGGGGGCCCCCTCATCGGCTATGGACCATAGCCTATGGTGATAGGTTCGTGTGATTAGAAGTGTCGTTTTATTGAGTACGCATTGCCGGGCATCTTATCACCAGATGTATCACTAGCAGACCCCGAGTAACCCCCCATCAAGGAATCCGCATGTAGGCTCCAAGCTAGATCTTAAGCTTCCCACTTATACCCATACAAACCCTTTAATTCATCAATCAAACTGTCTGTTCCAATTGGGGGTTACTTACTAGGGGGGATCGCCAATCCCCTTGTTCAACTTGTGTCTTTGCTTTAGCCGGCTAACCTCCTCGTTTACCCAAGAGGCCTCGGCCGAACAAAGCACACCCCAGTGTCGGCAGTTTGTTAAATACCTGGGGATTACCCACACCAAACAGGTATACAGGCTACCAACCAACCCTTCCCGCATCTTTCCTTCAAATCCGAACTCATTCAAGATGGGTAGGAATACCTTGGATGCCAAAACCGACGTGGCTATGACTGAAAACGCCAGCCACGTTGTCGTCGATGAGACAATTGATCTCGATCAAAGAATCCAGGAGCTCGTTGCTGCTGCACCCCCCTTCTACAAGAACAAGAGTCTTTTTAGGCTCTATCTTCTCATTGTTCCGACATGTTTGTGCGCGGCCATTACGCTGGGATTTGATGCCAGCATGATGTCTGGTCTCCAAGCTGTGCCATCGTGGGATGAATGCAGGTCTCCTCCCGACTGCGCCATTATCGCTTAGTGCTAATCAATTCATCAGACTTCGGCCAACCTCGAGGTGCACTTCTTGGTATCATGTCGGCTATTCTACCTCTCGGATGTGTCGCCGCGACGCCCTTCATCAGTCTTGTCGGTGACCGATATGGACGTCGCATGGGTATTTTTGTCGGTGCTGTTATTATGATTGTTGGTGCTGTCATCCAAGGTACCTCTGTTAATTGTGAGTTACCTGTGCCCTCTCTATCAACCTCAAACGCTGACCTTGTTTATCAGTCGGCATGTTTCTCGCTTCCCGCTTCATCATCGGTTTCGGTCTCGTTTTCGCCAACGCCTATGCACCCATGCTTATCGGTGAGCTGGCCCATCCCAAGGAACGACAGGTCATCACATCCCTCTACCAAACTTCATGGTATATTGGTGCCATTCTCGCGGCCTGGGTTACATTCGCAACTTTTCGTATCCCTAGTGAATGGTCGTGGAGAATCCCATCTCTGCTCCAAGCTGCGCCCGCCCTGTTCCCCATATCCCTCGTCTTCTGCCTACCTGAATCTCCACGATGGCTTGTCGCCAACGGTCGAAGCGAAGAAGCAAAGGCCATGCTGATCAAGTGGCATGCCAATGGTGACGAAAATGATGAACTGGTGAAGCTGGAGTTTATCCAGATGCGAAATGTTATTGAAGCCGAGGTCGGCAACGAGACGGGCTGGAAGGATCTCTTCAAGTCCCCTGGAAACCGAAAGCGAGTCTTCATCCTCGTCTGTCTTGGATGCTTCAGTCAATGGTCCGGCAACGGTCTTGTGTCTTACTACTTGGTCCGTGTTCTGGAGACAGTTGGCGTGTCCGATG
Source organism: Fusarium scirpi (assembly GCA_004367495.1). Taxonomy (NCBI): domain Eukaryota; kingdom Fungi; phylum Ascomycota; class Sordariomycetes; order Hypocreales; family Nectriaceae; genus Fusarium; species Fusarium scirpi. The sequence continues at coordinate 70,322 of QHHJ01000142.1, read as the reverse complement.
CCCAGGAACGAAACATTCTCAATGGATGTCTTATGATCTTCAACTGGCTTACCTCGGTCGCCTCCGCCTTCCTCACCGCTTACATGAAGCGTCGCACTCAGTTCCTTCTTTCTGTTGGAGGTATGCTCGGTGTCTTTGCTAGCCAGACTCTCTGTGCTGGTTTGTTCAACGAGGACCATAATGCTGCTGCAGGCAAAGCTGTTATTGCCATGCTTTTCCTCTTTTACTTCTTTTACAACCTGACTTTCAACGCCCTCCTTTACTCTTATCCAGTCGAGATTCTGCCCTACCCCATCCGAGCCAAGGGCTTTTCGCTTCTTATGTTCTTTGGCAAGGCTAGCAACTTTATCAACACCATGGTCAATCCTATCGGCCTCCAGGCTCTGGCTTGGAAGTTCTACTTTGTCTACGTTGCCTGGCTGGCTATCGAGCTTGCGGTTGTATGGAAGTTCTTTATTGAGACAAAGGGACCTAGTTTGGAGGCTATTGCTGCTACTTTCGATAGTAACACTAACCCTAGTACATTTAAGGATCCAGATTTTAAGAAAGACACAGATGATAAGAACTAGAGATTATACGTACTTTACATTATTTCTGAAGGCAATTATTAGAAGCCTTATAGTTGTGTTTGTTTACTTTATTGTATTTTATCTTATCTCACCTGTCCTCGCTTAAGCTGTATAGGGTACGTATTTTTACGCAATCTACATCTAGAACAGCAAGAAGCCTACCTTATTGCATATAGGTAAGAAAACCGGAAAGAAGCAAATAGGTTGTTTTATGCCTAGCTAAAATCTTAATACTAGGGAAGGTAGGGTAAAACAAAAAAAAAGAGGTCTTGTGTAGGTGCTGGATTCACAATGCTTGAAAAGTGAAATTTATTATGGAAATCTTATCGTTAGGCATATTGGTAAGAGTATTCCAACATTCACCGACGACCTTGTCAGCCAACCCAGATGGCAGACGGGACTCCCACTTGTAACAAGGACAAAAAGTCATCGACCGATCGAGCAGCATTTCGTCCAATGCCCTCGCAAAATGCATTTTACCTAGAGTATTCCGGCTCATCGGCGCCGACCAAAAGTATTAGCAAGATCCTTCCGCTTCACTAGACGCAAAAGAACCAATCAGAAAAGCTATGAAGGTCGTTGATCTTCAGGGGAGTACCCAATCTTACCTAGAACGGTAAGCTAGTTATTGATTACGGGGCTTGGCAGCGGCCCGGTGAAAATTTCCGAAGCCACCCGCGTATGTTCCTGCATCCGGTTCTTCCATCATGGGACGATTTGATCCTTTTCTTTAGTAACGTTGCCGAGTTCTGAGATTAATCACACGAAGGATTATTTTAGTGATCCTGAAGTGGTAAGGTTGCCTTACGCGTAACGGTCGTGAGCTAACTGTGGCCCGGAAAAAGATTTCTCACCCCACAAAAAGAAGATTGCTCCTTTCCACCGCAAGTGCAATAGACGAAATGAGTTGGTCAACTTATGCCAGACACTTAGGCTACTTTATTTTGACACTCTAAGCCTCAGAGAACAGTCCTTCTGTTACCCACCCACCTGCTCCAGTTTCTATAGTGGTGAGATCGAGGTTTTGAGTGCCATACTACTTTGCTTGGCTCGGCCACCTCGTTGCCGAGCATGATTCAGTTCAATTCATATTTAAAGTGAATGTGTCCAGGAGGAGCAAGACGTGTATGTGGACAACCAGTTCTCTATACTCTCTTTAGTAGTTTATAACATCATAGACCTATGGGGAATTAGTCATCCTGGGCGGTTGTCAGCCTCCCAGGCACTAATTCGGCCGCCCGCAGGAACCTAAGGAGCGTATGTTGGGTGGCAAGTGGGAAATACAAAAGTCCGGCCGCCATTCGACAGTGCCAGGTGTTCTGGACCGGACCGGTCTGTCTGTGCCGTGCTGATCTTTCGCAGTTTCGTGAGTTATCACGCCACCCGCGAATTACCCATTGCGCTTGCTGTATGCAGGAGGTTTTGAGCGGGGTTAGAGTTCTTTCTGGAGACAATTGAAAATCCACCAAAACCAAACCATGCCAGTTTTCAATAGATTCCGTTACGCTCCTCTAGCTGAGAAAGACTCAACACGCTATGTCGGTTTAGATCCAGCGCTCAATCCAGAAACGCCGCTTAGCTGCACTATCACCGAACATCGTCCCTCGGTTCAAGATGGAGGCTACTGTGCTATTTCGTACGTATGGGGCAAGCAAGAGTTTCCATACAACCTGGAAATCCGAGACCATGATGACACGTCTTACCTGAGGATCACGGCCAGTGTTGACGGGTTATTGCGTTGCATTCGGTCACAGAACAGACGGCGCATTCTTTGGATCGATACTCTGTGTATCAACCAAGAGAGTGAGATAGATAAAGCAAGACAGATCCCATTGATGGGAAAGATATACAAGGAGGCAACAGATGTTTTCATCTGGGTGGGACCCGAGGACAATATGACTCGGAGCCTTTTCAAATTCTTCCGAAAAGTCAGTCGGATTCCTCACCTGTCACAATCAGAAATGCCTTCACGCAAACAATGGGATATGGCAGGGCGCATCGCACGTCTTACGACGAGATACATTAGGGGCAATGACCTTTCAGGGCTTGCTTGCCTGATGCGCTTTTTCGAACGACCTTGGTTCTCCCGTCGTTGGGTTATTCAAGAAGCATATCTTGCTACCCAAGCTTTTGTTCACTGCGGGCGATTTTCGATTCCACTGTCGGTCCTCATCTCGGCTGCAACACATTTGCAAGTTTTCGACATTTCTTGGTATCCCGTCAGAATGACAGTGAGTCTAGGCAAGTCGTCTGTGGGACTTGACCTCTTGGAACTCCTCTGGAACTTTCACCGAGCTAGTTGTCTTGAGCAAAGAGACCGAGTTGCGGCCTTAGTCGGCCTTCTCGATAACGATCAGCAAATCGACCTTGATTATACTGTTCATTGGACTGAACTATATAAGCAAGTCGCCAGTATTGCGTTGCATCAAGATAGCTGTGAATTAAAGTTCCAGTTCCTTCTCCATCTATTTGAATTCGGGCCCATCTCTCGAACAGGTAACGACTTATATCCCTCATGGGTCCCCGATTGGTCTCAGGTACGCGGACGTAGACTACCTTACTTTTCGCGGTTCAGGAATCCCGATACGTACGAGCCATATCCTCGTTCGCCAGACGCCCAGAACACTCTGACATTCTGTAACGACAACTTACGAATTCACTGGAATTCCTCGACCGGTGGCCTAGAAGGACGGCGAGTGGTTTATGCAACCCAAATTGAGGACGCTCTGCATGATAAACACCGTGGAGCCAAACGAACACTCAAAGTCTTGAATCAGTTATTCCCTTCCATGTCGAATTCGATTTGGCACATCTTGACACTTGCCGTCTTGGTGGGTATAATTGTTGAATATCGCCATCCGGACTTTGACCAGGCGCTGAGGAACAAATCCTTTGATGAATATATGAGGGATGTTAGCAAACACATTCAAACACCATCGGACACCGAAACACTTACTGCTCTATACAAGCTGGATGCTTTGCTAGAAAAGCTGTGTTTATGTGAGTTGGAGCCTCTAAGTTCGGAAAGGCACGGTACCCGAACGTTCGGCTTTAGCACCGTACCATTACAGGTTGGGGACACTATGATACATCTTTGGCAGCCGGAGGATCTACAATTTTCACGGAAACACGCCCCGGGGACACCTGGTCAAATCAGAACAATGCTTGCTGTTAGATGTGATGGAGAACAACAACCGCCTCCCAACGAGAGTAGACACTCAGCTCAGGAAATGATCGACCGAAAGGGAAGAGTACTTGGTCCTACAGTGTGTATCATATCTGACGGGTCTTTCGAAAATGAAGCCGACCGACATATCAATACTGATGATAGTCGCCGAGACACAACAGAACAACTTTCAATGCTCTTATGTTAAAGTAGCTAGTGGCGTTATCATCCTTTTCTATCCGACTTAAGTAAAGATCCAGAATTCTTGTAAATCAGGTTTAGGCAAGATATCTGACTTCGACATTATCAGCAAGCCATACCGCCCTGTTGAACTAGTCGTATTACACCTAAGAGATTTAGTTCAGTCTTACGTTCCTAGAACCAGCAGGTGGGACTCTGACCTAGTGCAGCCTTCCACACATGTCGCGTGTTTGTTCCCCACCAAAAGTCAGGCATCACCAAATCAATCCCAACCCACCAAACGTGTGAATCCATTCTCTAGCACAGTAAGTCACAAAGATCTCAGTGATTCCCAGACGGAGAGCTAACAACCGACCGCGATTCACAGTCAGTCACCACAATGAGCGACTCGCCCGAGACCCTTCCCCGTGACACCCTTCCTTGCGGCGTGGACCGCAAGCTTCTTGCGGACTGCTTCGACGGTGCAGCCGAACACGTTCTACATACGGAGCGACAATTTCAAGAAATACGACGTGAGATCCAAGACATGAAGCGAGAGATGAAAGCTGACTTTGACCGGATCGACTCCCGTCTTGACAACATGAACACCTGTCTCCACAACGCTGAGGCGCGCGAAAAGAACGAAGATGCCTTCAAGTCCCGGGCCGACTATGTCCCCCTCCTCAAGGCTGATTGCACCGCGATTGCCAACTTCCCGCCCAGTTGGGAGGCAGTCCAGGACCTTGACGGTATGTCTATCAATGTTGTTCACCCTTGCCCACGCTAACATATCGAATTTTAGACCAGACGATCGACGCGCTGCTCACCGATCTCGGCGTCGACTTCAAGGGCGTCGACTTGTACGACAAAATGCGTCGCTTCCTACGCGAGATTGGCGTCAAGTCTATCCCTACCACCATCATGTAGAGGCTTTTTTTCATCATGGCATTTTTGCAAGGAGTTTGGGAGTTAGTAGCCAGCCGGCAAGATACCAACTTGAATTAGTCTGTCAGGTTTAATGGACTTGAGAATTGAAATGGAATGGACTAGACGAATAGATGTCCTGATGATTAAATCATACCTCACTACAATCCTCAAAATGCTCTTCATCATCAAAGTCACTGTTGTCATCAGAGAGAGGTTCATGCTTGATAGCGTCACCGCTTTCCAGCACTGCACTATGGTCATCCGACGTTGCTCTTAAATCTCCCATGAGACGCAGAACTCTTTCCAGCCTTTCTCCTGCCAGGTCACCATACCTTTTGTCCTGGCTTGTCATGCCACGCAGGACCTCCTGTTCCTTCTGATCGAGTTCAGCGCGCTGTCTTGCTATTTCTTCCTGAGCCTTCTCCAGTTGCAGCTGGGTAGACTGCTTCTTCTGAATGAGCTCCGCAAGTGTCGCATGTGTATCCAGTCGCAATTGAGAGATAGCTTGTGTGAATGTGTCATTTCCGAACACCACGACTAGGCGTTCTGCATCGGCGAGAAATTGTTCTAGTCCTGTCGAGTTGGTGCGTAGACGATGAACAGCGGCATGTCTGATTTCTGCGATCGATTGCAATAAGTCCTCTGTGGGCTTGCCACTTCCTTCCCAAACTACGCCTTCATCGCGTCCGACAAGCTTTACCCATTCGCTGAGCTCTACCGATTCAGGACAATCCCAACCTTGTGTTTGCATGACGTTTGGGAGAGCTCTTAATCCAAACTGGTAACATGCGAGTTCCAGGTTCTTTTGTAGTCTTTCCATAAGCATATGTTCCGCGGGGAACGGCAGGTATACTGGAGGGACGGATGAGCTATCAACATCATTTTCTACGGTACCGTTGTTGATGTCTACCGATCCTGTCAGTCAACATGAGCGATCTGTAAGAATATTTTTACTAACCGCTCAGGACCATTGTAGCCTCTGTAGAGTCTGGACTTTCTTGACTCTCATTGCCTTGCGTTTGGGTAATGTCCACCAGCGCAGTATGTTCGGTCGTCGTCGCGGCCTCCTCCTTCAACACAGTTCCAACCTCACCCTGGGGTACAGGAGGCTGAAATAGATCAGGGAAGCATTGGCGGGCCTTGAGGTTCGACTCATACAACCCATTCGCTAAGAGTCTCAATATGGACTGATGAACGGTCGCAGCGCCGTATTGCGCAACAAGCTTGACTACTAAACTTTTGTCGCCCAGATGCTCCGCGATGTGTTGTTTCACCATTTTGAGTTTCCTAACTTTCGCCTTTTTGCCTACGAAGATCTTGCTTGTCGCTTGATAGACAATCATGTCGAATGGAAGGGATAAGCCCGTATTCATTTTGGCTGATGTCTTAACTTTACCTATATTTGAAATATAGGATTAGAAATTAAGTTAGAAACCATGGGAGGTCTTTCTAACCTATTCCTGGCGAAAGATGCAATGGAAAAAAAGAAAAGTGAAACCGCAATATTACTCACCAGTCCTTCTAAAGTAAAGGAGCGGGGGAGTTATATTGCGGTTCTGGTCGGCCTCCCGCAGTATCTGTTTAGCTTGGTAATTAGCCATCTCCATATCCACAGAAACTCTAAATTTCATGGAACACGTAAGATTTATATCATCATAGTCTGATTTAACCCCGCATTGGATGTCGGTAGCCTATTGCACTGACGGCCAGCTATTTTGAAATTAAAGGATACAGCTGAGAGTCATCCAACTGATTAGTCCAGATTGAGCTGCACTACGTTAACGATGATGCCCTTTTAGTCGAAATTATCTGCGCTGTGTTCTACAAGTGAAAGTTTTACCTATGACACATGATAAAGACACCCCTACTATGTGCTAATAGTTTCGTTGGATCTATAGTTGCTAATGACTTCCTTATGGGTTGTATGTTCCTTCAATATAAATCTAGCAAAGCAAGATGCTCTTTGGAAAACCTCAGATAGTGCCATATAAGGTAGTCGTCCCGCCGGTGACAGTTGACGATCCAGTGAATACTGTACGTGTCGAAAGCACTGTCTGCGAAGTCGTGTAGACATTACTAGTGGCCGTTGTAGGCTGCGTGCGGGTGATAACAACGGTGTTGTAGCGAGTATTTGGTATCGTCCTGGTGCTAGTGGTAGTAACAAAATTGAAGTTTGTAGCCGTAACAAACTGTGTCTTGTACACATAAACAAGGTGGTCGAAGTTGGTGACGATGTAAGTCTTCACTTCCGTAGTGGTAGCAGCCAGACGATTTGTCTGACCTACAATCTGAGAGCTAGTGACCGTGGTAGTAACGGACCGAGTATACGTGCCAGTCAGCGTAGTAGTGGTAACGGTAGTCTGCTGATTGGTGACTGTGGAAACCAAGTTTTGGGTCTTGGTAGTCGTGACTGTTTTGGAAGACTTTACTGTGACCTTTGAAGTCACGGCTGCAGCAGCCTTCGTGATTAAACATGAGCAAGCACTGCTGACGGCACTCGGTGTCTTGTTGGGCAGATAACTAGGCAACGATACATCCTGTACCGCTCTTTTGCGGCGGTTGTTGGGCTTGGATGAAGTCAGTAATGCTCTTGCAGTCCTTCCAGGATATATGTAATAGACTTACAGGGTTGGCGGAAGCACATGCCAGATCCCAGAATGTGGTACCAGAAGACTTGTCTACTATGACCATATCCTCTCTAGATAGAAGGTCAGCTAGGATGTTGAAACAAGGCTGTTCACAACTGTGTACTCACATAGGGGAGACATAGCACAAGCAACTTGTACTGCTGAGCCCAAAGTAACGCCAGCCGTTGCAAATTTCTTTGCACTCGCCGTAGCTAAACGAACCTCCTCTCCCGGTAACAGGTATGTCTTCCGTATTACCAACAACGGCGCCGCGGACCACGGCTAATAGGTAAGTCAGTATAGACTCAGAAGTATATCGATACAGAGTACATACACTACCGATGCCGCTGAACTGTATACAATTAGTTAACGCTTACTTTCTAAAGGAAATCCCAAGGCTTACGTAGCACTAGAAGAGTTAATTTAGTATATATCCTTATATAGAAGTGATTGAAGGTACTCACGTAGTATAGCGAGTTGTGAAAACAGTAGTTGAACCGCCAGTGTAAACAATGCTCGCTGGAACAAATGTTGTAGTCGGTGCATCAATTACTGTAGTGACAGTAGTAGCAGCCGCTTTAGTGGTAGTCTCAGTCACCTGCGATGTGATTGTTCCAACCCGCTGCAGGGTATATGTATCGCGTGGAGTAGTCGTGCTGATGAACGTGCTTGTCGCTGTCTGATATTCCGTAATGAAAGCGGTACTGGTCTTTGTCATAACAGTCAACACTGTGCCTATCTTGGTGACGAAAGTCACAGTTGATACGGTGGTCCTGACTGTGTTGACTGCAGTCGTAGTGGTCTTGATATTCTTCGTTACAAAGAGAGTTTTGGTGCTGACTGGAGTCACGGTGGATGTGATGGTGCTTCGGATGTAGGTGGAGCAGAAGGCGGATCCATTGGCCTTGTTTTTCTGAAACGCCTGGTTGTTCGGATTGCTGGCTTTGCAGACTAAAAACCGCAGCCATGTTAGTTTAGAGGATTACAACCCGCTGAATTGGAATTTTTACGTACCTGCTCTTAAGTCAAGAGAGTTGCCCTCAGCGATAGCGGGTAATGCGCTTGCCGCACTGATGAACAGCAGCGCCAGCGTCTTCTTCAATGAGACCATTTTCACTTAACAGAGCTTTGAGAGATTTCAATTGTCTTACAAGATGATGGGACTAAATGACGGGCATGGTCTTGCGGTATATAAAGGGCTTAGACAGTTATAGCGTGTTGTTTCTCAGCTCGAAGTAAGTAAGCCGCCTTCAATAGTTCAATTGTCGTTGAGGTCTGGTCCTGTTCTGGGCTTTTACAATGAAGCTATTCCGACTTAGTAAGTGCTAAGTGCAAGGGAATGGCCTGATACGGCCAATAGTCCGCTGTAACAGGAATAGGGAGGCTTGAACTAGATCGGATGTAGTATTTTTAGCAGAGTTGAAAAGCTGAGAGGTGCTCTAAAAAGTCTCGATTACGCCACTTTACAGAATTCAACGGTGTCTGGTATTCTGGAGTACACCGGCTCCCCAATTATATCCAGTTATACCGCCAGTATGGCTAGGGCTACTTAACGCTCTTATATGTGCTGCCTACGACTCAGGAACCAGATTCTTGCCGGTTAAGTCTGTAGGGGAAGCAGTGTTAGTGCTACCAAGTGGGCTGCCAGAAGTTGCACTCAGCTCCCGCCATTTCACAATCTCAGCTGGTAAGAGTTCCCCAGGAAAGAATATGGGTAACAAATTCCTACCGGCCTCTACCTCACTTCCAAGCTCAATAGCACGTCCATCACCGTCATGTCACCCACAACCTCTTTGAAATCAAGATGGTCTCCTAAAACACTCGGGTTCTTTCTCCAACCAACTACTACCACGTTCTGTAGCATACCCACTCCTCCAATACCAGTAGATAGCCCGTATTGTTGGTCATGTCGGCGGCGCAAATAAGAAGAACTATCCATAAAAATGTGACGAGTCCTAGTACAACTCGGGTAAGGGTATTATAAGGCTTGTATTGTACTTGCGATCCAACAGCCAGGTCTTCCAAGTTCAGTCCCTTCCCATTGCCCAGTATCAAGATTGCACGCATGCTGCGATCCGTTTCCTTGGGTCAGTGTATATAAGTTATGCGAGCCTCGGCGGCAGGGCCATTTTTCTGAAGCCCAGGCTGGCAGACTTCCCGTCACTAGTGCTAAGAGTGTTCCAAAGACAGTGATGAGGATGATAGGCCAATTACTTTGGAGGACGAGGAGTATAGTTGCAATCAAAACTTGTATACCAGCTACCAAGAGCCCACTTCAGTAGACCCAATCATGGTCCGGGGTCCCTGCCCTCTTGGTAATGCTGGGCTCGTGAACTCCGATGCAGAGACCTGTCTGTGTTGGTAGTGGAACTTTCGCGCCAGGCTGGACCCTTTGCTGCATATAGACCTTCTCGCTCGTTCAGCATCCTATTCAGCCTCTCTCTTATTAAGTCGTGCATCCAACCTTCTTAATCTTATAGTATCCGGGCAATAACCCAGCTGATATTATTCCGTGTATAACTATTCTTTATAAGTTTACAGTGACGACCAGCACGCACCATGGATGGCGGGTGGCATCAGTTTAGTGTCGCCCACGCAAGCCAACAGGCTGGTAGTGATAGCATAAGACAGCCTGATTGAATTTGCAAAGTCGATGACGCTGTAGCTTGCCTTCAATCACGGTAACGTGCCTTTCGGAGACTGTGAGACACATCCAAAACGATGTAGATACAACGCAAAGCATCTATGGAATGCCTACCTTGGTGTGTGCCATGACTCCTTCAACTTCTCGAGCAAAGACGATGTCTCGTAGCTTTCCTTCAGTCTTGACTGTTCCTAGGACTTGTGGAGAGCGTCACAGGCGAGAAATTCAATGCCTCACCACAACACGCCGACGGACAGACGTATATCTACAGTCGCAACCTCCATTTCTACCATAAGGTAAAATTATTTAACATTCTTTTGGAGCCTGGTTTAGCTCTCGAGAAAGGCTAGACGATGAAGAACACTATTTGAGTTATACTAGATATTGCAATTTTCATTTTGCAAGTTACCTACCCTATCGCAACTGAGCGACTGTCTCAAGTTAAATACTAACTAAAGGTATCAACAGATAAGCGGTCTATTACAGTAGCATTTTCTCTGGATAGTTAAAAGTAGTGGTAGCCTTACCTTTGTGCGCAAAATGTTATAAAGTAGCTGCTGTGTACTAACAAGCCTTTATTCACTTGCTAGAGAATTCAGCTAGTTTATCTTGCAGGGAGGGTAGGCCGGCATCTGTTACAGCGTAGCGCAGCTTGGCATCGTGTTAGCCGACGCTAAAGTAGTACTGTGGATCTCGGATAACGGCAGGTCTGCCAAGGGCCAGGCATCTTAAATGATTTTTTCTGTCCCTTTTTCTATCTTCCTGTTTAGCAGAGTGTCATAGTCTACAAGTCGACAGATTAAAAATAAAACACTACTAGATGTTATGCATTAAGAACTCTGCTATAAAGATATATTGCAAACAACAAGGAGAGAAAAGACAAGACTTCTTATTGGAAGAAGTAAAAAACCGGCTATTAGACTGGACGGGACTTACCACATAACCCCTTGCATATCCCCTTTAAATGCAGTGATTTGAGAGTCAGAATCCCGTAAGTAATGTCATTATCGCAAGCTACTTTAGGACAAGGTTAAAAAGAAGGTCAGCAAACTCGGCGCCACCCGTCGGATCGGAGATTTTGCCAAGCCAGTGCAACGGCGAACCGTTGTTAGTGCGTTCACATTCCCGGAGGGTGAAAGAATAATTTAGAGGTGGCCATCATGCAATTTAGGTAGTCAAACCAGCCTTGTTTTCTTCCCACCCCGTGTCAAATCATTCCACACGCAAAATTTTCGAACAGGGGAAGTGATCCTCCACGTGAGAATTAAATTGAGGCTCCGTAATAACTTGTTCTGGTCTGATTCCCCCCACATTGAGGCATGGGAATTGATCCTTCGCGTGGGGCTACACTGGATCTCCGACTCCTTCGTCCTCGGAGTCACTTCTAGAGGCTCTGTATTCCTTCGGAGACATCACGATCAGGTATAGCTTCGTCGCTGGCGCTCGACTAGAGAAATGGACTAAGGAAAGTCAGGTACAGGCCTTGGATTGGTCCGATTGCGTTGAACAATAAGAAACGAAAAACAGTTGCATCCTTCCAGAATATAAAAACAAGACTGTAGTTGTCAATTAAAATGCACTTGCTGGCTGGTCTTTAGCTCTTTTAACAACCCTAAGCAAAATGCAGGGTTTATTCCTTCATGGCCTTTTGGCCTCACTAGCCTCTGCTAGTATCACACATCAGAACCCTGTTGTGGACGGGCCCGATGTCTTGTCACGATGGCTTGACATGCGGTCGCCTGAAAACGACACGACGAGTACCCTGACAAGCCGAAATCTCGTGTCTGTGTCTCCTGCACAGCTGTTTGGCAAGCGTGCGGATGAGCCCCCGGGTGAGGGTGCGCTACTATGCCCTACCGGCGAGTGTGCCGACAAGAGGTGAGTTTATCAAAACATTCATGGACCCCAAGTCTAGTCATCGGTATACTGACCATAACCGTCTCTAGTTGTTGTTCAGCCAAGGGCGTCTGCGGTTACGGTAAAGGCTTCTGTGACGAAGGCTGCCAAAGCAACTGCGATGCCACGGCCATGTGCGGTGAGCTGTCTGAAGGTGGTGACATCCCCTGTGGTCTCAACCTTTGCTGCAGTTCTGGCGGTTGGTGTGGTACCACAGAGGTGCACTGCGTTGGTCCCAACAAGTGGTCTCTCTGCCAGCAAGGCTACGGTAGCTGCGACATGATCCGACCCAAGACATGTGGCGAGGGTTCTGGCACTGCCGACAAACGTATGATTGGCTACTACCAAGCTAACAACATGCGTAACCGCGCTTGCAACAAGATCTATCCCCGAGATATCAAGACCGACAGCTACACTCACCTCTACTGGGCCTTTGCCACCATCGACCCCAACTCTTATGCTGTCAAGCTTGCCGAGGCTGAAGATGAGGACAATGTCCGCGACTTCACTGCCCTCAAGGGCAAGGGTAGAAACCTGCAGACTTGGGTCGCCGTGGGCGGTTACGACTTCAGCGACGAAGACAAGCCAACCCATAAGACCTGGGCCAACCTCTGCGCCGATGCTGGAAACCGTGCCAACTTTATCAAGTCGGCTGCTGCCTTCATGGATAAGTACGGCTTCCAGGGTATCGATCTTGACTGGGAGTATCCTGGTGAGCCAAAGCGTGGAGGTAGCCGTGCCGATATTGCCAACTTCGTCCTCTTGCTTAGGGACATGAAGAAGGCGTGGGGTAACAAGTACGGCATTAGTCTGACTCTTGCGCCTGACTACTGGTACCTGCGATATTTCGATGTTGCTGGATTAGAGCCTTACGTCGACCACTTTGGCTTCATGTCTTACGACCTGCACGGTTTCTGGGATGCTGACGTCAAGACCTTGGACCCTATCGTCCGAGGTCAAGCTGACATCCGCGAGATCATGAATAACACTATTCCTCTGGCCTATGCAGGTGTTGACTTTAGCAAGATTGTCTTCGGTGTTGCTTGGTATGGCCGTGGATACACCCTCACCGATCCCAAATGCAACACACTTGGCTGCCCCTTTTCCGGCCCCAGCAACCCAGCCAAGTGCACTAACAGCGCGGGCGTCATGTCCCTGTTAGAGATACAAGACAAGGCCAAGAACGGAGGCAAGACCCGTCTTCTTAAGGACTCGGCTATGAAGGAGCTTGTCTTTGATGATCAGTGGATCGGCTACGATGACGCCGAGACGATTGAGCTGAAGCGCAAGTTCGCAAACAACTACTGCTTTGGCGGTTTGATGGCCTGGAGTGTCGACTTTGAGCCCGGTACAGGACAAAACAGTGACATGGAGCCCGAGAAGTCCAAGGACGGCTCTTGTGGACCCAAGAACAAGGGTACCATCTGCGAGGGTACCGGCTATGGCGACTGCTGCTCCGAGTACGGCTCATGTGGATCATCATCACTGCATTGTGGCACGGGCTGTGTCAGTGGTAAGTGTATCAAGAATGGCAAGTCAACCAATGGCCGATGCGGTGCCGGTTTCCTCGGCGCTACCTGTAAGGGAACAAGCTACGGTGACTGCTGCTCAGCCGGGGGCTGGTGCGGTAGCTCTGATGGCCACTGCGGCGATGGATGCCAGAGCGGATGCAACAAGGACGAAGACGACAAAGACGACAAGGACAGCGACGGTGACTTCCCCAAGATCCCAGCCCTGGCTCAAAAGGGCACAACCGCTGGCTCTTCTGGTGATAAAGGTCTTAACTGGCCTGAGGACCTTGTGGATGACATCTGCAAGTATGAGTTCGCCTCTGAGGACTCTTCGGAGGTCTTCACCGCGTGGTATGGTAGCGGCGCACTTAACTGGTTTAACGCATGGCTTAAGAAGAACGGTGCTAAGAACTGGACTGATAAATTCTTCAAGGATGTCATCGCTGGTGGTAAGCAAGGTAGCTCTACCTTTGACTGCAAGGACCTCGGATCAACAACGTGCACAGGCCCTGGTGCCATGCCTTGTTCCAGTTATACGCCTCCCATGGCCTTTTATGTCCATATCCAGATAGCCAACATGTTCAGCGCCTTCCACAAGCTCTGGATGAAGAACATCAACTTCAGCATCCAGCAGCTGTCGAGCGGTATCAAGGAGATCGTCAAGGAGTACGGTGATCCGCCCAAGGACGATCGCGGCATGCTTCTCAACATGATGGTTGGTGTCCTCACCTCAGGCGCCGGTCTTGCAGGTGGCAGTACCGGCCTCGCGGGTGCCATAACCTTCTTCTCGGGTGCTGTCGCCTCTATCGCTGCCAACGGTGATCTCTTTGGCGATACTGTTACCGTCGACGACCTCAACGACGACCTCGAGAACGCCTACGGCACGGCCTTTTCTGCCGTGCTCAACGCCACTACTGGCTACGTCGAGAAGGTCATGAAGGGCGAGATACCTGAGAACTGGGAGGGCGATGTAGAGGAACAGGACAAGGATGAGTACGCTGAGCTCTTTGTTCGAACCCGCTTTCTGAAGGGAGAGTGGCTGTCGGAGCCCTTGATCAGCAAGGCTATGCAGGTCTATGTCACTGCCACACACAAGAAATGGGTAAGCTCTATTGATACATGGTCGCTATTGAGTACTATGCTGACTTGCTCCATAGTTGGAATTCGCCAAGATTAGATGTCTCAAGCAAGGCTACAAGGGTACTGCCTTTTCTTTGATGTGGAGTGGTGTAAGTTCTCTCTTCTCCCGCTCTCTTACAGATCATTTCTAACTTGACGTTTTTCCATGACAGCCTAACAGCAAAGCTGAATGTGAAATGGTAAGTTTGCCTACATTGACCCTTTTCTGAGCAACTCTAATATTCTATAATAATAGCTAAGAACGAAAGCCTCGGATCCAGTCGGCAAAACGCAAAAGTTGACAGAGGATGTCTGCCGCAACAAACTGCCTGGATGCATCTGGCATGATAACGTATGTTTTATATCCTCATCTGTACTATCCTCTATTCGATGTTCAGACTAACACATCTCGCCTTCTTTTAGAACTGTGTCTGCTTCGGAAGAAGTAACTACAGACGTCCTGGCAAGAACCAACAACACGACATGCTTACCGGATCTGAAATCGATGAGATGAAGAAGGTTGTGGATGACTACGAGGCCGCCCTCATCAACAACTATGAGTGCAACAATGGCGAACCATCAGTACCAAGCTCGAAGGACTTCAACATCAACAAACCTATTCAGTATCCCAAGTGTTTCGTCAACTTTCACAAGCTCACGAAAGACGAGCCTTTCCACTGTAGTATTCCGAAAGACCTTTGGTAAAGAAGGTAGAGCTTTCTGGGAATAATAGTTACTATACTGTTTAGCTTTCTATACTGTTTAGAATATTCGTTTGGTAGAAAGAGGAGTCTAATCTAGTTTACAGTTTAGTAGTCGATTAAATTACATCTAAAGAGAGATAATAGTACTTTTAATTTTACATACATTGCCGGGTGCTGTCGCCATGTAAACACAGAGTATCATCCCAGAGTCTATTTCCTCCCGCTGTATCAGACATGTCAATAGAGTTCTCATCGAGAGACTTCGCGTTGGAGAGATGACGCGCAGGAACGCTACGATTATGTTCGAGGGTGCTAACGGCTTAGTTGTTCACGCAAACGGTATTTCTAGTATTGAGGAAGTATGCGTTATCTAGATACTTGAACTTGGGATTCTTCTGTAAATACTAACACCTCTTCTGTCGCAATGTTTTATCCCGTGATTATCACCGAACTTCTTACCACGTTACTTGGAGGCGTCGCTTATAGGGTGAAGCTTATTTCCTATGTGAGCACCCATGGTCGCCGACATCATCTTCACCTCGCCATAACCCAGCTTGTTACTAACCTCGGTCACTTGTCTTGAGAAGCTTTCAAGAGTTCCCTCAACAAATCGGTGCTAGGGTAATGTTAGTTTCATCTACTCTCTATCAAGCTGGCTGACAAACTTGGAAGACGACTCTCTCCTTGTCATGGTATACAAGGAAGCGGTTTCTGTTCCCTCTCTGCTGGCCAAACAGATAGTCTTCGTCGACGGTAAGTTTGTAACCTGTCTCGGTCTTCTCAATCTTCGATGACTTGAAATTCTCAAGCATTTCTTCTGAGACAAAGAGAAAGTTGGTCTTCTCAGGTTCAGCGGCTGTCAATGTTAGACCGAATAACTAGCATAAAGAAGTTTTATGCATACCACGAGTGTTTGTAAACTCTATACGCATGTAAGTCTTGTTAAACTCCTTCATGGTTTGCCTCCATGCAACAGGTGTGGGTATCCACTTGGCCTCTTCCGGAATGGTAAGGACGTCAGATTCTTTGACAGGCATTTTTTGTAGTTGTAAAAAGAAAGGGTTCTGCGATTTCCGGAGATAAGATAGAGAAGCTTTCATGCGGCTGGTGAGAAGCAAATGGCTCTCACACCGTTCTTATAGTTCACCAGTATTCTATTACCAGGTAACACTTTGTGTCTGTGTCAGTCGTTACTTTCTCGAGCTTCTGGGCAACTCTCGGAAGTCAATCAGCATCCCACCTCAGTTAGGGTCAGCAGAGTCTAGACAACTTCCAAGCACCTAAATAACTAAGAACGTTCAATAAAACTGCCTTGTGATGGGCGTATTGCAGCAGATAGTTAAGTAAACCTCGGCATGCCCGTTGATATTCTGGGGGGACTGGTTCGCCAGACTAACCCTGGAGCTCCACGCTATAGCCGACTTACAAGGGTAGCCGCTCCCACATTTTGGACTACTGAAACACCCCAGCTTCGCTTGGGTTGTGATAAGCTTATGATTGGTTCCAGGGCTTATATGTCTCACAGCCCCTCTAAGCATTAGAACGCGATTGAATGCAGAGGAACAAGCCCACATCTGACTATCAAATAAAACTGAGGTCTCGACCATTTTGAAGCCCGCCGACTAACCCAACCTGACAACTCAACTGTCAATGGCCACACCTGAGCATCGTTTATTGTGTGATATTGTTCGAGATTTGCATATGAACTTGTCGCATTACCCCTCAATACTGTTTTCCATGCGACGCCTAGCCTTTCGGCATGTTCTTTCGGACTTTTTGCCTTCCTCATGATACGGAACATAATTACCGGTTCCAGATTGAGGGATGTGATTGGCCAGAAGCTAGAGAGTGGCTGGCTGTGCTGGTATTTCAGCTTGCGGCGGAAACGCCCCGCTGAAATTGGACCCGGACTCTCTGAGACATCATATTTTAGCTAGAACCAGCGGAAGTTAATCTCATTTTCCCTAATTCTAGTGAGTCGAGCTTTAGATTTCTGAATTGCCCTGAAATGTGACTTTCAAATGTTTGTTTCACTATGAGCTCTTTTAGAAGTCTTTAAATATGCTCTGCTTGAGCGCATTTAATCTCAAAGACAATCTTCTCTACTGAACACCGATTGTGCTTTTTCATCCGTATACTCTGTAGGACTTGCTCCTTAGAAAAGCCTTAACTATCCAATACCTTTCGTCCCCATTCCCCTAATCACCGAAAATGCACTTCCCTTCACTCTTTTCCACTGCTTTGCTTATCCAAGTCTCAGCAGCATGGACACTCCCACAGTTTGTCCTCGCTGAACCTGTCCAGCCTACATGCCAGTGCAATCTTGGAACCAATGGCGCGGACTACGTATGTAGCGATTCGCGTCTTGGACCTGTCGAGCTGCCAAAAACACTGATTTTGGGTACCGTCATGTCGAGATACGACCGGTTTGGGACGCTCACGCCGATTGAATTCATCAACACATGGTGGAACGTTACGAAGAGGAAAGGCAAGGGTGGTTGGAACTATCCCGACAACGGCGGCTTTCTACTAGACGAGAGAGGTGTTCCCGTCAAGGCCAATTTGACACTTGCAGTGGGAACTCTAGTAGATAGATTCGGGCCAGAAAACGGTGAGAAACTCCTCCAAATTACCAAAGGGAAATGCTGACAAATATAAGGGAGTTATCTTACTCTGGCTGCTTCACCCTTTTCGCAACGGTCCCTTCCCCCAGATTCGTTGAACACAGACGAGAATTTCAAGAACTTTACAAACGGCTACCATGTGTACAATGTCACCAAAGAGTTTAAAGTAGAAGCGGGCCCAGTTGCACCTGCGTTCGGTCAGCCTGGCCTTGCAACACAGTTCTGGACTGGCGGTCCGGCATTAAACCTCACGGTTAGCGAGTTACTTGGCGAAGGGTACTTGGACTTCATCGCGTCAACGCAGTTGGATATTGTCAAGACAGGTTGTGGGCAGTAGCTGGGGAGCTTTTTTCTTTTTCATTTTGGTCACCTTATCAGATTTATTGAGTCTATAATGTAGATAGCAACAGATGGAGAAATCGAAATCGCTACGGGAAGCTCTACTTCAAAGGAAGCGAAGTTTGCAACCTCAGCGCTTGTAACTTTACCCTTTCACCAGTGCTGTCGGAAAGCATCCCGAATACTGGCCAAGATGCTTACTTCCAGGCAAGATGCCGTCTTACTTCAGTATCCAATCATAAAGTCCGGAAGAAGGATCGTTGCCGGCATGGCAGGGTAAGCGGGCCGTTGACCTCTCAAACTCAGTGTGTGGGGAAACTGAATCTTGCATATGTCCAGTCAGAATCCGGTCGGCCTTGTGCCGCGATGACTGTAGAGATCTTGTACGGTGGTTATTACCGGTAAAGATGGGGTGGTCCAAGATGGGAAATCGGTGTATGGTCCTTTCATTCAAGTGTCAATTGCAGATTGCTTTCTAATCGAAATCCTTCTGGCTCATCGCAGTTGCCTTCCTACATCGTCTTGTCGAGATCGATCTCTGGAATCGCGGGCTCACGGCGTATAGAGTACAGTACAATTGTGCATATTTGATGAGGTCCTAAGACAGGCGAGTGTTCGGTTGTATGTACCGAAGCTTTTCGGCTGCGGTAACCCGACCTGAGCCGTAAACCTGCGTGAAAACCACAGTGCTTGGTAGGAGCAACGTCGCATTTGGCATCTTGGTAAGTTGGCATTTGCAGTGTATTTTCTACCTATTCCATATGAGGGACAAGAACAGGATATTTGGCCTCAGTATTCCAGCCTCGAGGTATTTGAGAACGATAGCGTGGTAGATAATGGTGGTGACGTAGCTGAAAGAAAATGCCAAGGCCACATGCTTGCAGGACCCGTACCTAACGAAGCCCCGCTGCATGCCATCATTCCGGTTTAGAAACAGCTTCATTTTATAATGTAGCTCCGCACAAAAGGACTAATGCACACGCTGGAATAATATTTTTGATTAACCGCATGTTGATGTGTGGCCGAGAATCGTATCTGGTGGTCCCTAGACATAGACTATGCACATGAGACCAATCTGCAAGTCACCCATAATGGATTAAACGCTTCATACTGTGGGTACGCGGGTTCGTGTTCTTGAAATTTGAGCGTGAGTTCAGGTATCGGAATATCAGGGTCTTCCAGTCGTCCGGTGTGGAATGAGAATCTGAGACGGACATATGTCTGAGATTGAATCCGCATATCCGATCTTTCTCAGCATCCACTCAACGGAAACCTTTATTCGTCAGCTTAGTTGCGTGCTTTAACGGCCAAGACCTGGTGTAAGATTGCGGGAAGAGCGAGTTAGGTCAGCCAGCCACAAAGCTCAAGACATGCGTGACAGGTATGTGACTTGAACCCTTCACATAGATGGAGCCGAGTAGCATCTTGACGGTACGGAGCATGTCACCCTCCTGTCATGATGATATGTCTGATTGCCCGCTCGACTAGGTGGACTGCGAGAATATAAATATTAGCCAGTAGGCCCAAGAGTTTCAACCTTTCGATATCTTTATCTTACACGTTTATCTCTCTGTGAACCCCTTTAAGATTACCCTCATATCATCATTAAACCAACTACGGAAGCCATGGGAGACGGAGCAACACCGGACAGCCATGGTGAGAGGAATCTGAACTCCCACGACGAATCCGACAAGGCACTTGAATGTGCTAAAGGGTTTAAAGGGCTTAACTCCCTTAAAACGTTTCCCCGCGACGGAGAATATTATAGCGTACCCGGACGCTCTGCTATTCAATCAAGTGCTGCGGCAGAGGCAATTGTTGAAAAGGAACCCGTTCGCAAGCTTTGGTTCTGCTCTGAGGTGCGCGACGCGATACTCTATAATTAAGGTCTGATCGCTAATCCTTCGGATCTTCAAGCCACTGAGCACTGAGGATACTCGCCGTCCTGCCAGCATTCAATTGATCACCTATTCTCACGCCAAATTGATTCGTAACGAAAACACCGCATCAAAGGCCAATAAAGATACTCAAAGTACTACCCCTGAAGGTTATACTTGGTTCGAGATTCGCATTTACAAGAAGAAGCCAGATTCTGATAAGGATGAGGCCAAGACGAATGACAAAGGTGAACTACTCGAGTGGCTAAGCCATAGACACAGTTTCCAGAGCGAGGAGGAGGAATGGGTATGACGTCTGTACTTACCTTAAAGACTCAAGCTGACACATCTGTTTCTAGTGTCTCGGTCGTGTCTTTATACACAATGAAAACATTCTCAAGCATGTGGAAGTCAGTACTCCAATTAATCGAATTCTTCTATAGCTACTGATGATTCTCGGTAGAACGGCGATGTCATTGCAGTTTATATCTGTGCTTCAGGCGAATATGCCAATCATGCTAAAGAAGGGTATCTCTGTTTCGATTACGGCGGCTACAAGGGCAGCGAGAGTAAGTTTGAACAATCAAACTCCAATATGTGTAGACTGCTTGCTAACATAATGATGGCAGTTGACATCAAACTGCCAGCGCCCGCCAATCCTCCTGAGGTTTTGGTCTACGGCGAGAAACGCAAGGAATGCCTGATGACACAGATCGCTGGATCCTCTGCTAGAAACGCGGTGTTTATCGACGGCGGAGTAGACCTGATGGAGCGATTGCTCCAAAGCGACGCTAAGAACTGGACGGTCAAGAAAGAATACCTCCAAGCCAAGCACACTGCACCTAACCCGCATACAATCTTCGATCTGGAGAATGTCAAAGTTGTGAAGGGAGAGCCCGTGGCCAGTGGCCAGTACGAGACTGTCAAGCAGTATACCCTTCATAACCACGCCAAACTCCGAAAGCGTGAAGATGACATAGCCACTACCGCGTCAGCTGCCAAGGTAGATGCCACAGAAGATGCTAAAACAGGTGTCAAATCAGATGCTCCAACGGATACCACGGCAGGCGCGACAGAAGATGAACGCCAACCCACCAAAGTGGATCCGAAGCTCATTGTCTGGAATGACTTCGGAATAAGAAGAAGCGAAGCCGTATCGGCAAAGTCTGATGCCCGGCTACTCATCTACCAGATGCGCTCACCTATCTTCCAAAATGAACTTTGGGACAAGGCGAAAATCGCCACCGAGCGCCCGGTTACGATCGAGGAGAAGGACGCTGCTGGAAAGATAACCCCCAGTAAGGGATTTCAGAAAGTTCTCATCGTTATTGACGCTGAGGACCTTCGTGCTCATGGGTTCAACATCTCTCGCCGCGTCTCTTGGGAAAAGACAATGGAGGACTTCAACGCCCACTTCGAAGAGATTATCACGGACATCTACGTGGGCATGCATGTGATCGTGCGTCTAGGCTACGAAGGTGCCATATATGTACCTCCCAAGAGCCCGCCGGCCACCACAAAGCAACCCATAACTGATAGCTCAACCAACGCATTGGCCACAAACTGCACACCCTCTTCGCCAGCCAACCTCGGCGAACCGCTCGGGAAAACCAGTCCCGCCGAACATGCCAAGCAAGAAGCCAAGTCACAGCACCAGTTTTATTGCTACTTAGTGCCTGACAAGGCTGAGGGCGATCTCCTTCGAGCCCATAAGGGGAACGTTCCCGGTATCGACATGGCGTTCGTTGCTGGGTTGGTGGCTTCCCTGGTGAGAGAGTCAGACCAGTCACTTGGAGCTTTAGATGACACGAAGATCGGACCGGCAGTCGACAGCGCCTTGACTTGGTCACATCGCTTTGCATGTGTCCGTTTCTATGAAGACAAGGGCGGCTCGCTCAATTATCCTTCCCCCAAACACTTCGATCTTGAGAAGTACCCTAGGCCAAGACTAATCAGTGTTCAGGCCAAGGGGACGATCAAGGAGAAGGGTGATTGGTCTTTGTTCAACCTCCTTGCACGTGTCAAAACGGAAGTGAGCAGCGACATCGTCACCAAGGGATCGACGGCATGGCTCGAGAGCAGTGTCCCAACAGCTCGCTTTGGGAACCTCCTCACTGCAGATCGGATAGAGATTGAATGCTTCCGATCCACTGCCGCTGTTATCGATGAATACCTCGCTTCCCCTCCAGGAAAGCCTCTATCCATCGCCGTGTTCGGATCACCCGGAGCTGGAAAGTCTTTCGGGGTCAAGGAGGTTATCAGCACCATGCTACCTGATGCCAAGGAACCCATCGAGGTGAACCTCTCCCAGTTCATGTCTCATTCTGAGTTGCTATCTACTTTCCACAATATTAGGGACATGGCTCTGGCGGGGAAGACCCCCGTTGTAATGTTTGACGAATTTGACAGTGTCTTCGAACAGGCAGAGCTGGGCTGGCTGAAGTACTTCCTGGCACCGATGCAGGATGGTTATTTTCTGGAAAATGGTCAACAGCGCACGTTAAAGAACGCCATCTTTATCTTCATCGGCGGAACATCGTCAACCTGGGCAGATTTTACTGAAGGTATGGATGAGGAAGACGAAAAGGAGGGGACGGTTTCTCCGGTCGATACTAAGGACCTTGAAAAGATCCAGAAGGATAAGGAGAAGGCTAAGGTCAAGAGATACAAGGATAAGAAGGCCAAGAAGCCCGACTTCGTCAGCAGGCTGAGTGCATACATCGACATCAGGGGCCTCAACAAGATTGGCAAGGGCGATCAGGATGAAATGTTCACTATCCGCCGAGCGATGATTCTCCGGAGCGCTCTCGCACGTCGACTCAAAGTATCCGACGGCAAGGACATTCCTATCGATAGTAGGGTCCTCAATGCACTACTGAAACAGGGGGAATTTCGTCATGGCGCCCGTTCCATTGCTCTTATTCTTCAGATGAGCGCCTTATCGGGTCGAAAACGGTTTGAAGCATCAGCATTGCCAGCCGACGAGCAACTCAGTATGCACATCAAGGTGGAAGAGTTTAAAATAAATATCCGAAAGGGTATCCATGACGATAAACCCCATTCGAAGAGTCCGAAGAAACCCGCTATGCCACTCGATATTGGACTTCGCAAGGTCTTGTTGAAGATGGAACGATAAGTTGGGGTGGACGGAGCTAGGCTTGAAAGGGATGGAGAAGTTGCTGCGTCGTTGGAAGACGACCGGAAGGGGAAAGGTACTTTAGTCGAGACTCATCATGGGTGTCATCAACCCTTGATGTTGTGTGGTGTGACCAGATTTAACAACTTAGTTTTCTCCTTCGCGATCTGGCGATGAACTGTTCAGATTTATTCTTATTATGCTTGAGGAGTAAAAGAAGAAATTGAAGTTGCAATCTTTAGTACCTTTGCACAATGATAACTCCCTAACATAACCTAGAGCAACTCTCGTCTGCTCCACCACGATTGTCCATTTCTTCTAAATCGCCCAGTCTGAGCTTTCGCTTAAGCTTAGGCTAGGCCTATTTCTGAAACTTACCCGTCGCTATTGGATCTAGGAATCCTTTCCAGATTAAACATGTACGCCCGAATATTCTTTCCTAACTGGCAGTCTGGCAAAGTGGGTTTTTGATCCAATCCAAACAGCCTATAACAATCCTCAAAGCATGAGCGAGCAGGATTGGGATAGTCGATACCATAAAGATTGGTAACTCGTGAGGGCACAGAAGACTAACTCTGTCGTACCACACTAGGCGTCTTCCTTCCAACCGAATATTCAGGCAGCTCATTGACACCGTGGTCGGTACCATGTCGCTCCGTAGGAAGCTCTGTCGGTATGGCTTGAGATACAGAGACAGACTGGTGAGGACTCATTTGATGCGGACTAACAGGCTCAGACCCTTCTCCCCAATATCCAGTCGATGTAATGGGACTGACAGTGCTCGGAGGGTTGACCATATTTGCTCCATCAAACTCATACCGATTTTGTGTCATGGAAGATTGGCGTCTCTGTTGGCGGCGGTGGTTAATCTTCTTACCAATGCAGAACCATACGAGTAGTAGAAGTCCCAGGCCTGCAGCGCCACCAATAGCAATCCCAACAATAGCGCCAGTAGAGAGCTTGGACCCATGGTCTGACGAGGTGGACGATGGTTTCGCAGGTGATGTGCTGGTGGTAGAGGGGATAGAGCGTGTTGGCGTACGCTCTGCTATTTCTGGTCTACGTCCCAGCAAGGTTTCAAGAAGGGTGTTTCCGTCATCAAAACCATCCTTAGGAGCCGCGAGCTTTGCACCACCTTTCTTATCTCCGCCGGTGACATTATACACATCAGCAGGTACGACATTCTCAGTAATGTTGCGCTCGTATAAAGCCCAATACGTCTCGTTGTTACCGGCGTTGTGGAGGGTTCCAGTCCAGAAATTGTGCATCCCCCATTCCACGTACGCTTGGTCACAGTCATCTGTGTCGGTGTACGTGCCTCCAATGACGAGCAGCTGGGACATGTGCTTTACCATGTTACATGAAGCACTATAATGACGGAGTTCTGGGTCAAGTGTGGCATTCCCGTGATGGTCCGGGTGGGCTTTGACCCAGATGAATGAGGGAAGAGTTAAGATGTAGATATCGTTGAATGAGGTGGCATTGACGACCGGTGGTTGTACGCTTAACCCTCCCCAGAGGTAACTAGTGTTATGTCAGCATGACCTTTCATGTTCAAAGGAAACTGTGCTTACATGTTGAAGGTGGACTTGTCAGGTGCCCACGCCACGTCAACGCAAAACTGACGCCGGTTCTGAGGTATCTCACCAGTGGTTGTCTGAGTTGACCACCTGTTTCCATTGGCATCAAAGACAAAAACCTCATCAAATGGCTGAGGAGCCTCCGTATTGTTCCCATAAGGATCGACAATGCCTCCAAGGTACACAAGTAGTCCGAGAGAATCACCTGCCGGGATCCAAACCATACCTCCTTCGGCTCTCGATTGTTTACCAATGCCAGCCTCTTGGGTAAAATCCCCCGAATCATAGGAATATCTGTAGAAGTTTGAAGTCATTGATCGTTCGTCGGTCCATCCGCTCATGGATGCATTGCTTATCCATCCTCCCAAATAGTAACCCATTCCAGTGTCTGAAACACCTACGCCGGCACCATACGAAGCAATCTTCGGTGGGGGAGTTATATCGGGAGTTCCAAAGTCATCCCATTTGTCGTAGATGATGTCGTAGCTCAGTAGGCTGTAAGGCTCTTGAGAGAAGCCGTTGTTCCATTCGCCGCCGTACAGGTAAAATCGCTTGTTGACACTATCACCCCAAAGGATACCGCCGTGTACGCTCGGGATACTAATTTATAAAGTTCAGCATAGCTGCAAAGGTATCTTCGCAATAGTATTCATTGTACCTAGTATTCTTGCTCAGGCTAATGTTTAAGTCTGGCCAAAGTGCATCGTTTCTTTCCACGAGATTATTGAGATCGTGGTATGCCAGCCAGGTATCTTGAAAATAAAATCAGCTATTCAATTATGGTTGGAATGTGGCTCATGTTCAGTTAACTTACTAGAGTAGTTCTCATGGGTTTGCTGGAAGTCATCAAAGTTGACCCAACCACCGTCAATGTAGAGTTTGTCGTCAATGACAGTGGTTTGGTGGGCGAATCTGCGACAAAAGTTATCCTTTGGGTCCTTAGCTTTCATGACCGCTCGGAGTGAAGTCAATGTTGGGGGCAAGAGTTGTACTGCGGCAGGCTGCGCACATAACACCTCAGGGGGATGGCCATTCTTTTGAGCTTGTCGGTCACAATCTACTTTACTGAGAGTGGGACCAGAGCCTGCAGGCTTGAGAAGAGATTAACGCCACTGGGCTGGTCTAAATGATGACATGGTACAAGCATAACAGGGTATCTTGGTAAAGGGAGTCATCGACCCAGAGCTATTGAAGCTGCACGTCGAATTGGGGCGGGAGTAGTCAAGCCTTCCTAGTTCTAGACAAAACGATCGCCATTTATGTGCTGGATGGGGCTGTTCAGCCTAAGCGAGCATTGGAAATGTGCTAAGCTTGTGGAAATACTGATATAAGTATCCCTTAGAATCCCCTTCAGCAGACAGTGCGTATATACACTCTTAGCCGGGGATACAGTAAGAGCTTTAGTAAATTAAACATACACTATCAGTAGTACTTATATGTACACTTAACATATATTACGAAATAGGGTACTACTGATGCTATAGATTATAGATCTATACTGTTACTTTACTATCGTGTAGTTGTAGTAACTTAACCTCCGTATCTGTACGGGCAGCTTTGTAGTCTGAATAAAATCTGATTGGGCCACGTCGGAAAATCAAGATGAGACTTCAAAGCCTACAGCCACACACGAAAATGAATCCCGACATGACGCCTGCTTTATGTGAGGGTATCATACCAGAAAAGGCTGATTGGAGTATTCTCCATTACTAGTAAGTCTGACTTGTCCTAGGGAGAGCCACCTAGACAAATGGTGGGAGGACTGTTGATCAAATAACGGACGCCGGGTTGATGCCCCATTGCACATTGAGAAACCATTGTAATACAGGGCAATTCCCGGTACATGACGAAATACAAGTTGCAAAAAAGAAAGGGGGGGGTTAGTTACTATAGCCAGTAACCCGTTCTCATACTCTGCCTCGATTGGGCAAATTAACAGAGCTCTCTGAATCTGGCCTTCAAGCTTTTACTTGCGGTCGATAACAGAACCATTAAATACCAGTTCCATGCCCGCCGTTGTCTCGGCTGGAACGAAAGGTCTCCACGAGATTCCATCAACGCGCAATTGGGGGAAAGAGCCAATTTTGGATACAAGGACATAAATGTTCCTAAAGCTTTCAATGCATACAGTTAAGAGAAGGTGGGCAGCATTAAAAGAGACCGGCTTGTCATTTTCAAACAGGCTTACGATGAAGCTACCCCAACAAGCTTGACACAAATTTGGCATGATAAGCAGATTCGCGTGCAGTGGTACACCTTCTGGCTTCTAATTCTGATCTTCATCATTACGGCTGTCTTCTCAGTCATTCAATGTATTCAAGGCGGCTTTTAAGCATGGGGCAAGGGGCATTGAATTACAACAGGATATACTTTAGGGTAAGCCCTATGATGAGGCTATTGGCACCTAGACCATGAACTCGGGAAAGGCCTGCTGCGACAGTTCACCAGTTCCAGAAACATTAAGATATAAAATGACATTCGCACTTATTGAATTCTCTAGGCCCTAATGTAAAATTGACCTGTTATCAGTCCAGTCTTTGGGTTAACAACTTGTATTTACATGACATTGCCATTAGTTCTTTCCTCGACTTGAGAAGTCCTCATAATGCTTGCTTGTAAGACTTATCTAACCAATCAAGTAGCGTTGAGGAGTCCGATGATGAAGCAGAGAACAGCTGGCGAGTCAACGACGAAGGATCTCGTAGCATGCATCTTCAACCACAGCTCTAGTGATTCAGTACTCGGAGCATTGGCATCATTACGCCGGATCTTGGCCAGCAGCTTGATTGCTGTCGGACCAAAAATGAGAAGATGGCCGGCCGCAAACAGAGTTCCAGCGAGGTAAGACATCATGGTGATCAAATCCCCCGAGCCGTTCCAAAGAGTTGCGACATTCGCCATTCCGCTTGCTAAACTTAGCGTAAAGCTTCCGAAAATAACTTTAGTTCCTGCTGGTGCCCAGCTGGCAAACCATTGCGGTAGCAGCGCATTGGCTTGCGCCCGATATTCCCGTTTCGTCCAACAGGAAAGGAAGAAATATTCGTCGTAGGCAAATTGAAGGCTGACAATTGATGATATCACCGGTAAGAGACGTAGGAATTTTGTTGGTAGAGTAACTCCGAAGACGATTGATAGCAGGAAAATTGTTATCAAGAGTTTAATAACCTGTCGAGAAGTCTTGCTAAGCCCTTTAGACTCAGACTGCATTGTAGTCATTTTGGGGAATGATGTCGGTAATGGCAGAAGTAACCCAGGAGAATGAAGAGATGTAAATCGGCCAGGAAAAGAGTCCTGGATAGATTCGTATTTATACCAGAAGAGTGGCAAAGGCTCCTGCTACCATTTTGGTACTAGGTCTGAGTAAGCTGAGGGGACGTTGATCTTAACTGGCTCGAGTTCAGGCCCAACCTATGAAAACGCCCATGCGCTTAGATAGGCAAATTGCCTAAATGGAATTATAATCAGGTCCTCGTTTATCCCGGTTAGATAAGGACAATGGCTTTGGACTTGATGCCCGCCGGCTTCTTGGCAGTTTTATGAAGGATATTTACTTGTATGCATTCTACCTAATACTAGAGCTCATCATGGTTATTTGCTATTCCCTGACTTGTTGCACTAACCCCACCACCTCCATTTTTAGAAATAAAGGTATCCAGTTGTTCTACTGTTAGCATCTGAGTAAAGTCTCCTTGGAAAGAAGCAATCCCGCTATCGCCAGCGCGATACAATCGGAGCGATGGATATGAGTCAATCTCAAGTGGCACATCATTTCTATCAACGTTGATAGTCGCTAGAGCAATTTTGTCGGTAAGTCCTGACTTTGCGTACTGGGACCCCAGCTCGTTCATTACTTTATGTAAGCTAGATTAGAAAGATTTAGCTTTATCGATTAATAACTGATGGAAATAGAAAGCTTACTCAGTACAGTATTGACACCATGGTACGTGGAACTCGACGAGGACATCTCGAGACTTGTCATAAACAAAGTCATCGAAATTGCTGCCTACCAACTTTTTTACAAAAGGTGGGAGAGTTGGCGCTTGAGGCACTGGCTCAGATTTGATAGTAGGTTTCAAGCTTCCTGCCAAGAAGGCAGATACGTGCTTCTTGATCCTGTTGGCAGACAAGGTCGTTGTTGACATAGGATACGCCCTTCCATAATGGTCCGTTATAGCGAACCCGTATTTTAAGTCCTTGCTCAGATGCATTTTCTCAGCCCTATTAGGGAAGTCTGAAACAAGGATCGTCATGAATGTTAGCTGATCCTTATACTCCTTTGCAAGGGGTATCAAAGATTTGACAAGCTCTGATTGTTCATCATGTTTACTGAAGAATATCTGACCTAGTGGTTTTTTGTCCTTGAAGAGTTAGTTACGAGAACCATATTTGAGTGATAGCAAATTACCGCGATGGCTTGTTCATAGGAAGTTGGGTCGAATTCGCGAATTAATGGCTGCGTTGCACTTTGCAAGAAAGCCTCAATATCGTGGACCTTGAAAGGACCGGAATAGTAGGTGGGGTCCTCTTCTTCTCGCATATAAACAACGATCGAATGTTGTGCACTGTTTTTGTCGAGTCTATCAACAGACACAAAGCTGTAATGCGCTCGCCATCGTTCTGCAATCGTGTTGAATTCTTTGCGAGCCTCTTCAATTCCTGATGGGCCAAGAAATGCAACTACTGCTACGCGAGACGAACGCGCAAAGTCGATGTGACTCTGGTTACCGAGGTCCACGACCGGAGGACCTGACTGTCTCTCAATGTATTTCCCAATCCTGGATTTTCAATTAGCAGAGTATCATGGGAGGAGCCATATTTCAACTTACGAAGACGCATCCAATCCCTCCTTATATGTAACAAGCTCGCTGTTACCGATTGTGTACTTTACCGTTGGTACAGTGAATACCTGTGCATCATCACAGACCACAGGCTCCTCATTGCAGTTGACAGAGGCAATGGCCGTTTCGCTGAGTACAGGAGAAACATCGTCCAGCACTCTTTGGACTCGATCACATTCCTTGCACCCGTCCGCTGTGAACAAAATGAGTGATTGTCTCGCGGATATCAAGACATTGAATTCTGTTCTCCGAAGCTTGATACATTGCACAGAAGTCAATAGAGTAATAGATAACAACAGAGCTGCACAACGCATAATGAAGGATTGCAGAAAATAAGTTCCAACAACGGAAGTTGAACTCAGATGGCTAGCATTATATTTATGCTTGTCACGTACTATAAGCCCAAGAAGCTCATGGCGGTCAGACTAGTGTAGCTAGAGACTATTTGTTAAGCTCGTCATATGACATGGCCCTACATCGAATATGCCGCAGCTTTAATTTCACTAAAAGCTTAATTGACCGTAGAGCAACTGCCGAAGTCATTGACGGGAAATCTGGCCTTGTGCGCTAACTATACGAATTGAGCGCACAGACAAAAGTAGACAAGATTTGCCGTTCTAGAAACTATCTTATCCAATGGCGGCAACCTCCGTATGAGGCTTTTCACTTGAAAAGTGCTATTCAGTCTCTTTGGCCAGATGAAATTACCACGCAAGGCCCACTTTCACAGCCCCACAGAGCCGAACGAACCTTATATCTAGTGATGTTGCTATGGCTCAAATTTCAGTCGTGGAAAATCTACTAGCCGAGAATGTGGCCGTCGTATTTCTGCCTATCAGGTAATAGTCGCTTTTTACAAAACTTAAATACTGCTGGCTTTTAAGAGACTCTATGTGCGCGTAGCTATGTTGGCGATAGTTAGAGTTCAGTTGATGCCGGTGACTTTAAATAAGATGAGCCTACGCTTCGACCTACCCTGGAGAAGCTAACCTTGAATTATAAGAGACCCCATGTAGTAGTTCTGGCATAGATGGAATTATTTGGTTTATTCCAGTCTAGCTCCTTGATGTGGTTAAAGTCTTATACCAGAAAGGTTTAGGTTAGGAAGAGTCGCTATACGTAACTGCCTAACATCAGACGAGGGTTGATCTCAATAACATGAGAAAGCGGTGACAGAGTAGCGAGACTTGCAGTAAGTATGGCTCACAGCCATATATATATCGCTCGTTGTCCATGGATAACCTAGCATTCAAACACGAACATCAACTGTGTAGACAACTACAAGTCACCAACTTTCTTTCACCATGAAGTTCACTTCTAGCATGCTCGCCATCTTGGCGAGCACCCCTCTTGTCTTTTCTGTCCCAACCGAGCCCAAGCCAGCTTCTGAGCAGCTTGAACATCCTGAAGGCCTTGCCGTGATTCATCAGGCCAAGCCCGAACACTGGCTTGAAGCTGTCCGAAAAGAAGCTGCACGCCAGGAAGCCGCCGGCTCCAACGAAACCGATGCTCTGGAAACCAGAGCCAGCTGGATCTACCAAGTTCACGGCATGTACACCGACAACCTGGTCAATGTCGGTGATGTTGATACCTTCAACATGCTCTGGACGCGCATGTACGACGTCAGTAGTGACAAAGGCGGTCTCTCAGACGTAACCCGCGGCGCCTGGAGCAAGTTCTGCAACGGGCCCAGTGCAGGAAACGGCGTCACTACACGCTTCATCCTCGATGGTCAGTGGGGAGCTGTGGGTCGTGTGAGTGGATGGCAGATGCGCGATGCCTTGATCCGCTCCATGTGGAGGATGGCCGATGGAATTGGCAAGGCCAACGGCTACACCGTCTACAACAATTGCTATGGATTTACGTGGCAAGAGGGCAAGCCTGGTCGCACCGACTCTGCTTGTGGAGGTCGGTCGGGCAAGAGGTGCCCCCATAACTCTGACTGTCCGTTGGAGGGTATGGAGTGTACCGGACTCAAGTGGGGGACTTGGCTTCCTAGCATCATCCGCATGAACGTTTACAACCGTGACGGATCGCTTCGTGCGGATGCGTACCAGGCCAGGATTTCCTCTCAGGCTCCTGGTTCTGGCGGTTGCTCAAAGGCTCAGACTATTTCTGCCTATGTTGCCGACTTTATCCCAATTGTCGGTCCTTACTTTGCTACTGGAATTCGTCTCAACTGCCTTTTACAAAACCCCTAGATAGCACTTGATAAAAGGGTAATTATACCCGAGGGGTCTATAGTGCGCTATGCGCATTGAATCAAGCTACGGTTACAAGATATAGGGAGGCTCTGAAGATCAATCCTTATGTATAGTAAGCAATCCTTTTTATTTTCTCTGTAGATAGCTATTAAGAAAATAGGTAAAATAACCTAATAGTACATAATACCAAGAACCGACTACGCATATAGCTCTCGTTCGGTCGTACTAAGTTTAGGATACAAGACTGCTGTATAATAGGTAAACAGAAGTGCACGATCGCAGGATATGCTTAGCGTAGTTAATCCTTATAGCTACATGTTAACTTTACGGTATAATAAGTGTGAACAAGTTAGTCTTTATCTTTGCGACCCAGCAATGAAGTTTAGCGATTCCTTCGCTTAAGAAATGAAACAAACCGCTTTAGTTCCGGTCAGTTGCCTGGATTGCATACTATACAGTTTAGGCTGGTGGCAAGGATGTTATACAATGTACCTTGTCTCACACTGAACTTTTAATATTTATTAAGGCTATAAGTGATAAGCATACATTGAAGTAAGCGTTTAAGATTATACTGAATCTAGCCGTTAGCCCGTTACTTATAGGAACCAAAGTCGAATTTTAAAGTTACCACCTTTGAGTGTCCAATCAACTTACCGTGCCTTCTTTTGAGCTCGGTGGAGGACGAGACCATAGAAACACCTCTCCCCATCGAGACATCCATTGGTAACCCTACCAGCCCTAAAGAGAGGTCAGGCCACCAAGAGAGGTCCTCAATCAATGACGTAATTGAATCCCTCAATTTGACCCTCTAGTTTAGCATCTCCCCAGCTTATCATACTCAAAGCAGGGGTAAACGGAGGTAGCCGACGTATGCTTCTCACGTCAGCGGGAAACCTCCGAAGCGAGCAAATAAGATGACGGTTTTCGCAAATAAACAATTGTAACGATTTAGTCCCAGAGGCCCACTAGAACCAGGACAGGGTGTAAGTGGACTGGATTTACCCCGCCGTTACATTGGCGGAAAGAAAATCACCGAGTTCTTCTTCAGCTTCGGCTTCACCGGGCTTGTGCCTAAGTGTGCCTTCGGGCAGAGCTTTTGAATGCTTGTTTGTCATGCTCTACTTTGTTTCTTGCAGTTCAAAGCTCGCATCCACGCGGATCTCGCCGATGCTACGTTACTTGCAAGAAGTTATCACCCCTGCATTTTTGCCCTCAGCCCTAGCAAGCTACGCGATATCTGCATGATTAGTAACAATTCACAGGTAAATCGGCACCAAAGTTTCGATAATTCTCGGTAGCGAATAATAATAGGTAGCCGCGTTAAAATACCTTAGATATCAGAACTATCCCAGTAGTAAAACACTGTAATCTGAGCTCAAGGGCTGTAGGTTTAAGTCTACAGTGATAGCATGTATTGTAGAGTAGTATTTACTGAAAAGCTTCGAACACCATAATATTCATCCTGTGTAACAGTCTGCAGGTAAATTTCAACGCATTCCAGTAAATGAGTGGCACAGGCTTATTACGCCAGGGTAACGACAATTCACATGAAGCCCCGACACAGTGACGATGCAGGGGCGGGATATAAACTAAACAGCGATGGCCAACAGAGCCCACTAAATGACAGGGATACTGCGCCAACCAGAGAACAGTTTCATCTAAAACCCCCATGGACATAGCTATACAACCGTTAACTGGATCCATGATACCTTCATCCATCCGAGCGAGCGTACGATACACAGCCACAAATAACCGGATGCAAGGTAAGAACCGTCAGATTTTAGTGGTCCCGCGCTTCGCTGGTCATTCATAGGTAAGATTCAGCTGTCATCAGTTCAAATGGGAAGATTCATGATATGAGGGAGCTTTGTAAAAAGGCACATAAATAGTAGAGTCTGGGTCATGCAAATTGAATTAAATCCCAGCTCCAACTCAGCCATCCTACCCATACTCCAAACACGGAACAGTATATCAGATTTTTCCAACAGGCTATCTGTATCCATCATGACAACGCTGAAGAATTTTACAGCCGCCCTGGCGGCTTTGGGCTTCCTTTCTCATTTTCCCCTCGCCAACTCCCAGAACACGCCCAATGAGAATCTCGTCCTTGCCGATTGTGGCATCGGGCTAGGTGAAAACGGCGGTTCAACTTCCCGCGAGGCCATCTACTACAACGGCGACGTCTGGACTGGCCAGGGCGAAAACACCAACAAGCCAAGCTGGATGGTCAACGTGCCTTGGACCGGTCAATACCCTTGGGGATCGGTCGGGTTCACTATGCCCAACGGCGACGAGTGGTTTGTGATTAACTCTCTCGACGTAAAGGACCCCAACCAGTCTGGAGTCACTCAGCATTCCTACGAAAAAGATAAATGGCTCAAATGCTACTCATACCACCGAGACAGAGTCTTCCAGTTGGCAGATGGAAAATGGTGCTCCAGCGCATACGTCTGTAACCACCGAGGCCATCCTGACCCCAACTCTAACACTGAGAAACCCAAGCCCGAACCTCAGAAGATGAAGATCGATGGCTCGATGACCAACGACACAGTCGAGTTCTGGAACAAACCCGCCAGCCATATTTTGAAAACAGCCAGAGAGTCGTTCTTGCCAGGCGGCTCCAAGTGTGACACCACCAGGCGTCAGCTCAACGATAAGTGCACTATCAGTTGGGAATGCAGCGGTGACCCTGCAAATAACTCGCTGGAGCGCATGGCCGCTGTGTTCGACACGTTGGCTACGGATGGCAAGTTTTCAAGCGAGCGAGAGGTAGTGACTCAGGTCTGCCGACATCCCGATACTCGACCTGGCAAGGAAGGCCAGTGTCGCCAGTATGAGGAGAAAGTCGACCGGTACTACAGCCTTCCTGCCACCATTGACCTCACCATGCGCAACATCCCAAGGGAAGGATCTGGAGATAATTCCAACGTACATGGATACCTCAAGTACACTATTGAGTGTGGTGACAGCAGGAAGTGGGATTGCATATTCTGCAATGTGGCTGGAATAGGCTTGAGTGTTGCTGTGCCTGCTGCTGGTGCTCCTGTTTTGATCAGTTGTCTCTTTTGCTAATAAGGCCTTTCTGTACTTTATTACCTTACCTTAGACTGGTACTGCTGAAGGACATTAAAACTACTACAATAAATAGTTAATGCTTTTAAATATCTAGAATTTGTCCTGGTCCGATTGCTGTAGTGGAAGTATTTCAGTAGGTAACCTTTGGCCTATAGGAGAACTGGGAGATTGAGTGGTTTTATTCACACAAAGCAGATATTAATTGAATCACTGACCACATAATAAAGCTACCAGAACGTGAACTAGGTTAAACAATCCCGCATCTGGGCGATGTGCCCACTCAAAGGCTCACTGTGCCTTCTCTTTAGAGGCGACGGCCCAAATCTGCTGTACACAGCGAAGACCGGCTTCAAAAGCTCCCTGAATCCATCCATGAGTAAAACTAGCCTGTTCGCCTGCGAAGAACACCCTGTCCTCCCAATCAGGTTTCTGCATAGTCTCCAGAAACTTGGTCTTTTGCATGGGACCAAAGTAACAAAACGCGCTTCCACCGGCAAGTTCATCAGCTGGAAAGACTTGGGATGCGCCAGCCTCGAGAAGATCCAATGAGTTTGCTTCGGGGAATATCCTGTTCAGATTCTCAGCTGC
Source organism: Fusarium scirpi (assembly GCA_004367495.1). Taxonomy (NCBI): domain Eukaryota; kingdom Fungi; phylum Ascomycota; class Sordariomycetes; order Hypocreales; family Nectriaceae; genus Fusarium; species Fusarium scirpi. Next base: position 34,718 of record QHHJ01000142.1, on the reverse strand, counting down.
CAGCTGAATCCTTCGATCGGGCGAAAGAGCTCCCAGGATAGTGGCGTCCTGCTCAAAGGTGTATGCAGCCATGATGACACCACGGTTAGAGTTTTTGAACTGTTCGTTGCCATCTGTCTTTGGGAACATGGTGTAGCGAATGGGCAGGTCGCTGACAAGGCCTCCGTCTTTGCCTTGATCGGCATCCCTGAAAACATTCTCCCACCATCTCTTGTTGTATTGGAGTAGGATCTTGGTCACCTCAACATACCGGACGTCGCGGACTGCCATTTCCTGCTTCGGGACAAAGGGTCGACTTTTGGCGATGGTTCGCTGCGCAGTATATGGAATGGCAAGAATGAGATAGTCTGAAGTGATAGACCTCTTGGAACTGTTGGCGGTCACTTCATAGGTTACCTTGATGGGTGCTTGTCTGGGAATGCCGGGTGCTTGTCGATCATCGGTGCCAATCTCAATTACTCGGGCACCATAGATGATGTTGTCGACCAGTGAATCTGAGACAAGTTAGGCACTTCCAGAACGGGGCCACGCGGCGTTGACTTACCCTCTCCTCTATCAACGGAGACAAAGGCGTTGGGGACAGCATCCATTCCACTCTGAAGTTGTTGCATACCAGTGGCCTTGGCGCCATCGTTACTCGACAGAAATGCATCCTTGAAGGATTCAATGAAACCATTCTCAAAGACGACATGCGCATTTCCAAGGTCATAAAGATTGACTGCATCCTCGGACCAGTTGGCAACGTCAGTCAGGTAAGATCGTAGCGAGTACTTATCAAAGTCCGCCGTGATTTTCGTGTATGCGCGCTTGATAGCCTCAATGTCGATGTTTTTAGCTGTCAGGTCGCCGGTAACAGGACCGTAAGCTTCCCAAAAAGCTTTCACGACCGGCTTTACAGCATCAGTGAAGAGTTCATCGCATGTCTTGCCCTTTTCAGAGTCCCGAAGGCCTGGGAAAAGAGACAGCAACTTCTTATCTGAATGATGCAAAAGGTCGTTGAATTCGGCATAGGTCAGTGTTCTGCCATAGCCAGAGACATAAATAAATTTGTTTTGCATCTCAAACGTGAAGAGCTGCGAGTGGAGACCGAATTTCCTGATGTATTTGTGGAGCAGGAAGTGGTTTCTGGGAATGCGCATAGCACCGCCTTCGCCATGCAAGCCATGAGCAAATGTAGGTTCTCGGAAGGTCTTGACACGACCGCCAACTCTGGAAGATGCTTCAAGGATTGTAACATCGAATCCAGCCTTCTTCAGCTCATAGCCGGCACAAAGACCAGAAACTCCAGCGCCGACAATCGTTACCTTTCTACAATTAGTATAATCAAGAAATGCGGTGAAAATGACAACTTACAGTCGGGTTTCCATGAATCTTCTTATGATGACCACTTGGGCCCTTGTCGATGAGACTGAGGAGTACATGTTCCAACTGTTCAGACTCATCAGGGATAGCGCGTGGTGCTTCACCGACACCAGCCTTCACATCCTGGAAGGTATCCGTCGAGCCGTTGTGGTTGTTCTGTTTGCACTGAACGAGATAGCTAAGGAAAGGTAGAGTACTCTCAGAGTGGAGTTCGCAAATCAGAGACTCCTCATTCTTGAATTGAGATGCTGTAGCCATGATTGCTATTTAGGATTGGTGTAATGATGATTAATGTTGTTGACATTAACATCCAAGAAGCGGCGCGTCCCTCGACTTTATATGTTTACAACCCAAGAACTTGATTGTAATTAAGCACGGGACAAAACAGCAAATCCAGTAACATTATTCACATGCCTAAATCTGAACGCAGGCCGTTGTTATCGTGTAGTTTGTGCGACGAGAATGTTCGTTCTGATTGTGGCTTGCTGAAATTCCAGTATTTGTTGGGGTTTCTATCCAGCTGAACCTTTGCAAATGTGATTGACCTTGAACTCGTGCGATATTGTATCCATTTATAAAGCCATGCTGAGCTCTACAGCCAATCACCGAGATAGAATTGTACTCCTTGAGAGACTAGAGTTTCAAGAAACTTAAATACCCAAATGTCAAATGGTATGTACGGGGGCCTTGGACGGTCCAGATCTAAAATGAGGCCAGCCAAGACTAGCTCAACGGGCAGAGAGGCATACCAACCGATGCTCTTTCGAGACAGCTTGCGCCGTATTTAGCTACCCCGCACTGTAGCTATGCAGCCAAGACTGATTCTTTCGGCCGATAACAGTTACAATCTGCGGCTGAGAGGAGATAACCCAAGACCCCGCTTCAATGGTGTCTGTATGCAGCAATTAACCTCAGTTCATTTGTGCTCCCCTATACTCTTGAGAGTTTACAAGACTTTAATGCCGCAGCTCGACTTGAAAGAAGGATCGTTCTCCCGTCCGATCGATACTTAATAAAAGCTTGATTTCTTTAGATAATAGTAATCTCTTCTGTCTTCCAGCTATCACAAAACTTCAAGCCTCCATCAGGCGCATGGTTTCGAACCTGTGAGTTAAATAAACCAACTCGATAGAAAGTGTTTGCCCCTTGAGCTGGGTAGAGAACGAGACCATAGGCACACCTCTCTCCATTTGGTGCACCATCATCTCTAAACTTTCTTACGGCCTCCATACCATAATCGTTACAGCTCCCTAAAAGCAGGAAGAGAACGCGATGAATATCAGGATCGTTTCCTTCCGGGTGACCATCGAGAAAAGTCTGCATAACTCTGGTTCCATCATCGAAATACCAGTCATAATGTCCTATTTGCCAACCAGGACTAGGTGTAAATGTGAAGTTTCCCTTCTGTAGTCGTAGAACTTTAGCAGAAAGTACAATATAGCCGCTCTGTACAATTCCAAATGGATCCAATCCCTCAACAAAACATTGAGCATCAACAATGCTACACTCTAACATTGATTCATATTGAGGCTCACTCGGATGAAAACCCCAAGTCCCAACTTCGACATAACGTTTTTCGGCAGCCCAGCTCCAGGAGGGTGCAATATATACACGAGACGCAATTGCGTTAATTGATGCGAGAAAACTTTGTCTTTCCGAGTAGGGTAGAGGGGGATGGTACCAGAAGAGGCTGATGAAGAGATCGCTTTTCCAAATACCAGCAAGGTATTGGTCTTTAAGGTGTTCTGCAAAGAACCTGGCTAACCCCGATATCGCGGGAAACGTGTCTTTCTCAAAGGTCAATTTTCGACCGCTGTATTGCTGCACCAAATCCCTCCACCTTCCGTGGTACAATTCTTCTGTAAACACGTTAAACATAGTTGGTCGCTCTTTGTCTCCTTCCTCCATAGTCTCGAGTGTCACCGTGGTCCTTCCAAACACCAATAACCGAGTTGACATAGCAACCTCCTGCATGACCCAGCCACGGGTCTTCCATGGTCCTGAAATGTCCCGGTAATAGCCACTTTCTAGGACACACAACCCTTTCCCCTCTTGATTGCTCCCTGCAATGAGTCGATATGTACCATTGGTGTTTGGGTTTATTCGAGACACAAAGGGGATTTCGAGGGTATCGAGGTTCGGTGAAAGGAAGCTTTCATGGCAGGACTCGATCGCAGCTGCCGCAATGGTCAAGTAGGCGTTTTGAAAAATGTTACCCATTTTCGTCGATTCTCGCTCCCAGTCTTGTATATCCCCTTGTATAATACATAAAGCATCAACCCACAGGTATCGTACCTCAAGCAACTTGCATACTATCACTGCATCCTGAATGATTTTAGAAACAGCCTGTAGATCAATACATGTCCTCCTGTCGTCAATGTTTCCAGGTGTAGTCTTTGACTGATACGCTGCTTCCTTCGGGGATCCCCATGGATAGCTGAGCGCTACATACATAGGGGAGGTGCAACGTTCATGATAAGCTTCTTCCTTTGTGACAAGCCTCCCAAATGTGGACGGTCTGTCGTGGCACCCAAGGTCGATCAGTCGTGTGGGAAGAAAGGTCGACTTTCGTTTCTTGTCTAACTCCTTGAGACGTGCTGTAATCTTAGTAATGTTTGCCCCGCAAACAAAGTTTGAAGCTGGCCTTTGTCGAATTTTAAGCCAGCGCTTGCATTCACCTAACTAAAATTAGTCCATATAAGGAAGACGTTTATAAGTAAGAAATACCTTTATTAGCATCAATCATGAATGTCAGCCTGTAGTTTATAATGAGCCTTGCTTCAATCGTTGTATAAGTACCCAACACCTACCAAACAAGCCTTGTGAACGTATCTTCATCCTCCCGTTTACCATATACTAAAGCCTTCAACCCTGTTAAAGAAACAATATCTTCGTGCCTCCAACAATAAAAAAGTTCAATGCGTATCCGTGCATATTGGGATTCTAACGGTAATTCAGTTTTCCTCAGTCGAGTTTCTAGTAATTTGCAAAAATCGCAGTTCTCAGCAGATTTTGTGATAACGCGTAGCTGCGGCCAGTTATCAACAAGCTCGAAGTCAACCCTAAGGTTGTACTGGCCGTGCTCGTCGGGATTATGCAGCTGGTTCGGGTATAAGATAAGGCCTTCTTCGCTTCTTTCGAAATCGGCAACAAAACCGTCAAATGCCTCCTCATCAAACGGTATCTTCTTGCATCTTTGGCAAAACCTCGTGCGGCAATCGACCTCACTCGAGGTATAAGTCTGATTCCTCGGTTTTGGAAGATCTCTTGATGCTGTCATTGGGGCAGGAGTTTCGAGTCACAATCCTCAGAGCAATTATAAACTCAGATGTAAGAGGGTTAAAATCATAAGAACATATACCTAGCCGCCATGAAATGTATAACCAATTCCACTGTGGCAGTGCTGCTGACTATTGTATTTATTCTGTCACTTGGAACGGGGCTATGGGGAACATGGGTGGCTTTATGGCACTTCTGCATCCAACTAGAAGGGATGACTCACGCCACAACAGCGCTCAGCCACGCTCCCGGGATTTTGAGGCCAGCACTTGCCTTGAACACCCAGTAGTCTTCATGGAAATAATGGACATCCAAGGACTCGCCCATGCGGCCTGATGCAGGCCCAACCCTTTTCTGACACTGCCTCCGCCGCAATAAATTAACGCCTTGCATTAAATGCGCCCGTATCAAGGGTCATTTTTGCTTCTATGCACTCTTTTCCGTAAGTGTCCCCATCGAAAGGCCAGACCTGATTCAGGCAGCACAAACGCCAGCCACTGCAAATGAAATGATAGCATCTCCGCCAACCGTGTCTCGATTGGAAGTGTCTCAGCCACACAGTAAGTCAGTTCCAGATCCGCCGGCCCCCAACCCTTCAGAAGCCACAGCAAATTCCGAAGGCGTAGGTGCTTGTTCCATAGTTGATGGCCTATCAGCTGAGGATCTTAATGGCGATAGAGCATTTTAAATCCACCACTTTATAACAGCACAGCCTTGGAGTCTACAAGACTACTTGCGTGGTTCCGTACAATTATAACTTTGATTTTTATACCTCAGAATCTCTAAAGTCTATGACTTGTTTTAACCTTTCTTTTTCTGTTAGTTATTTGTTATTACCTTTAAGATCTATAGGTATCTGCCGCACAGGAAACAATTGCACTTTTTAACATTTCTAGTTGTAATGTTTTACCTTTTACATTCACGGTATAACTACCCTATAGATGTAAAATCAGATTGATGTGACAGATAATATTTCTTGCCGATAAGGTTTTGCAGGGTTATCAGGGCTGGGTTACGAAGAGCCACAATAATCGGTATCGCCAAGGCCACGATGCCTGAAGCTGAAAGGGAGCCAGAATCAGGTACCTGGTAAACGGAGCTGTGAACTGCAAGCAAGGAATTTTCGGGATTATGCAACGGCGATCAGCCAAGATGTTGAAGCTAGCGAGCAGGCTACCCGATTTTGATTAACGCAATAGATAAAAGCTAGATAGACGATAAAGCCCCGAACACATGGGTTGCCAGTTTACCACGAACCAGGTGTTATGTGCGGCTACGTGGGGGCTTGACTGCATTAACACATGTACAAGCCCTATTGAGATATTGAGAAAAATACAGGTGGCCATTCTGGTCCGTGCGCAATAGTCACACCATAATTTCTATAACAGATTGTAATGTTACATGACAAGACTAAGAGGTGATATCCTTTTGACCAGACTGGGCTGCTTTCTCAACTCCATCCACCACATCTTGAACAGCTGAAAGGAATGGAGAGTGCGAGGCCTTGCTCCTGAAGACAATTGAATCCGGGCCCAGAATACCGGCCATCTGTTCTTGGACGGCTGCAGGGATCGCCTTGTCTTCCTTGCAGATAAAGTACAGACAGTGCATGTCTTGCCAAGGCTCGTAATCAGTCTCATCCGTAAACGCACGGATGCACTCATGTGTAAGAGCGTCAACGGCCTTTTTCTGCTCATCGGCAGACATATCGTGGTAGAAAACTTCTTCAGGGGTGTCTGCAAATACGCGCTCGCCCTATGTCCAGCATGTCAGCGATGGTCTTCCGTACTAAAATATTTGCAGCACTATTTACCTCTACTCGCATCCAGGGTAGCCAGTTTCCTCCGAGCATTTTCAGAAGGCTTTGGCCTGTGGGGACTACAAACGCAGAGAGGTAAAGGTAGGTGATGATACCTCCAGCTTTGCCCTCCTTCTGTCGCTGCTTGTAACCCAGACCTCGGACGGCCTGAGCTCCAACCACGCCTCCGTATGAGTGAACGACAAGAACGATCTGTTTGCCTTTCTCAGCTAGAGCTTCGAGAACCTTGCGGACCTCTGCAGCGTCATCTGGAACTCCCTTGGTAGGCGGCTCGGCACCGACCGTTGGGAACGCGACGGCCTCTGTTTCCCAGCCCCGAGCTTGCAAGGCATCGCGAGCCAATTGGAAGGAGTCAGGCGAATGCCATGCCCCTGGAATAAAAACGATGGTTGGCTTGGAGTCCATAATAAATGTGGTTCTCAGTATTTAATAACAAGTACCGTAAGAAGTTTTCAAGGACCCTTTACCCCCATGACGCGTTTAAACAGTACTTATAGCTGTATACTTCCCCTTATTGCAATTGTCAATTAGCTTCTTGAAGTTAGGTTCCTTCGTCTTTGTCGGAATTTCCGCGTGTAGCGCAATCAGTCCCAATTTTAACACGTTGAGGCTAATGGGGATACCTCGTTCTCATCCAATCATTTGAGTTAGTGTGTTTTAGCAAGTGATTGTCCCACTGTATTAACCGTCAACGTCTCGCTAAGGGGTTAGTATCAGTTGAATCCGCTAACGTCAGGGTCCGTTGAATATCTTAATGCAACGTACAGGGTTTACGCTGCACTGAAAAGGAGCATAAGCTGTAGCTACAACTTGGATACAGCAGTGAGTTTAGTTGGATTAAACCCGGGTTCAGTTGATAAAGAGGGTGTGAAACGTTGGCAGAATTGAAGAATAGAATGCTTTTCTATTTTACTGTTTGACATTTCCTTAAACGTTAAAAGGGGAACAAGAACCGGGCCAGCGGGTAAGACGGAAAATTGATGACTGTCAAATGATACTAGACCATTTCAAGCGTAGTATGAAGCGCGGCAGCCAGGATAAAATCCTACAGTAAACATACCACGCTGTTGGGATGCAATACGAAGTACCGAAATACCAGTTCAATTGTTTCATCTGATTCAATCCCAACTCATCGTCGAGTCCAGTTATCACTTTGTGGCTGCTTATACCAAGGTCAAAAAGCAAAACAGCGAAAAGGGTGTGATTGGTTTCTGTCATGTTTCTCTACGGAGAGTGAGAGCTAAGAGGCAGACTAGCTGGAAATAACGGGCGAGGGTTCGGCCCGCCAATAAACGGATTTTGCTCGGTGCCGCATTTCAATGGGTCTGAACAGCCACTAACTTCCATAGGGTCAATAGTGCAACGCTGCAATCTTGACTGATGCCGTACTCTCTGACTCGCTTGTCTTATTTCTTGCTTCTGTGATCGGCCGAGTCGTATACTTCGATGGGGCACAATTTACAAAAGAGGAGTAGTACGGCAGTCAGGCAGCGACTCGACGGAAATTTGATATCTGACAGCCGCGCAAGGAGACAGACGGTTTAAATCCGATTGGTCCCTAGAAGAAAAAAGCATGTTTCCTCCGAGGCTAGACGTTGTGGCTGACGAAATATTGGCGTCTCCCTTGTGTGATCGTCCAGCCTAGTCTGATTTGGAGTGAGATTTTCACAGTGTTTTGCTTTTGAACATGACACCAGATGCAAGTGTTAAACTCTAATCTCGGTTGTACAGGATTATTCGTCTCTGTGGCGTTGTACGATTTCCTTCATCTTGGCGACATTTCTTCATGGGAAACTTTCGCGTTTTTCATTCCATTTCCACTCTTTCTCCAACCATGGCGCGTGACTTGAATGCCGACAGGAGCACTGAGCTTAATACCACGACGACCGTTGTCTTGGTGCTCTCTGCCTTGTTTGTCGGTTTACGGTTCTGGGCACGATATATGAGAATTGGTTACGGCAATGATGATTGGCTAACTTTAGTGTCACTGGTAGGTTCAGTTGGTGCAGCCAAGACTTGTGCAGTCTAACAGTGGTCTAGGTTTTCGTTTTTATTACCGGCGGACTTAACTATGGCAGTAAGTTAGACTATTGAGCCTCATCGTCATTGCTAACAGGTACTAGTGATTGCCCATGGCCTGGGAACGCACTTCGACCGTGTCGATGCAGCCGACCAAATCATATTCTTGAAGCTACTCCTGGCTTTCGAAAACATTTATGCCACAGCGGTGATGATGATCAAGCTCGCCCTCCTATCGATGTACCTACGCATCTTTCCGTCTCGACGCTTTCGATTGATATCGGCTCTCATAGCTGCGACGGTGATTGCCTGGTGGATCGCGATTTGCGCTGTGTGCATATTCCAGTGCCATCCTATTAAAAAGGCCTGGATGCCGTTAATTGACGGCAAATGCATCAATCTCAAGGCCTCTTTTATCGGTAATGCGGTTCCGAATATTGCGACGGATGTGGCGATTTTGTGTTTGCCTGTTAGGCAGATATTGAAACTGCAGGTCAACACGGCTCAAAAGTTATCGTTGTTAGTTATTTTCATGCTTGGAAGTTTGTAAGTTCTGACCTCAACCCATTGAAGAACTGTCATTGACTCTTTAGTGTTTTATTCGCCAGTATATACCGATTCACAACCATTATGCAATTCGACCCTGTCGACACTACATGTAAGCGACTCAACGGAGATATCCTCAGAACCCAGCTAATATGCACAGGGACACTTGCAACAGCTTGCACCTGGTGTGTCGTCGAAGTAGCCTGTGGAACCATCGCTCTATGTCTGCCAACCTTGAGACCTCTAATGCAGATGGTTTCTTCCAAGTTCGAAAGCGTAGGGTCGAGAAACGCTACAGGTACTCATGGTAAAATGCCCACCGAGCTCGTTACGATCGGTGGAACTGGAGGCAAGACCGGGGTCTTTCATCGAATAAACGACGAATATGAACCGAACTCAAGTCAAAGGGGGCTTGCTACGAGGGGTGAGAGCGAACCACATGTTGATCATAGTGATCAGGAATCTGCAGATGAGACGCATTCGCACGAGGGGAAGATTGATCTTGGACGACAATAGTGATATTTGAAGTTTAAAAGTTATCAGCAGTTTCTTATCAAACTAGCGATCTACATGATGCTACCACTTGCATTCAACTTTAAAGCTTGCTACCGTCGAAACTTCAAGTAATGGCTGTTTGCAATCCTTCTGATTCGCACTGGTCAAGATACCAATAACCCCTTCGCTGTCGCAGTCGTCATTGTTGTAGATGTATACAGTGCAACCATCAACGATGTCGCCAGCCGTGTAGGACCCGAAGGATCCATTGCGAATTCCTTGAGTACATGTTTTTGATCCTTTTCCACTGAAGTTGTCGCGTGCACCGGTGCATCGCTGTCTGCTCTGATAGACATTGAAAGACCAGTCAGCGTCTTCGCGGATTGAGAGAGTTTTGGGGGCAGCATCGCGAGCTAGCCCGATGGCTGCAGTGGAGCCAAGAGAAGCGAGGTGTGTAAGGATAGAAAGGGTCGAAAGCTTCATTTTGGAAAGTTTGTAGGTCGTGATGTCTGTGATTGGAGATGTGATATTGAGATAGTTGAGGTTTGTGATAGAAGAGTTGTAGCAGAAGTAGTTGATGAAGAGATTGAGGTGTAACCCAGATGATGTGTGGTACCAATTGTAATATCATATGGAAAAGTCCATGAAGGGCGAAGCTCTTTATACCACGTTTCCGATATACATGATGTCAATGGTTGTCAATCTGAAATCCTCCATGACGATCATGGTAATGCGAAGACAGTTCGTAGTTCACCACTTCCCAGTTAATGATCCCACTATGCCTCACTCCTCAAGATGTTACGCCTCTGTGACCCCGGTTGTACAGTCACACGGACAATACAGGATCATCTTGTGGGGTCGCATGTCTGAACAAGGCTGTGTGGCTATACGAATGATTGTCGTTGTGTTGTTTTGTCCGTACGCTTCGAAGGGTATGCGAAGATATGCCACCCTGCTTCGGCTATTTCCAAAAAGAATAGACCTTCCTGTTATTCTGCCTCTTTGGATCATCGATATTACCAACATGCCTTCCAATGACATAGCGCCCAGCAGAAGGATCAGTCCACTGTGAGATGTTGGTTCAGTAACCTATACTTATGACGTATGGCCCCATAGCTATATGTATGTGAAGTCTTTCAAATGCATGTTCTGTTTTTATCACCAACAGCGAAATCTCTAGAGAAATGATCAGGTGGTTATCGATCTTTAGCCAACAGGTTGGCTTAGCGAGGGATATCTCATTAAACGTTGGTTGACCAGTCTACATGGCGCGAACTAAGCTACTGTATTTCATCCGCTAAGGATATCAATTTAATTATACTATGGCAATAGATCTAGTATACTGTCGTTTATATTCAAGTCACTGACATTTTAAGTTAAGTACTAAAGCGCAATTTGGAGATGTTAATCGTCAGTTTTGCATGGCATAAAACTAACTGTGTGTAATCTTATTCGTTTCCAAGAAGGTCCAATATCTGCGACACATCTTTCCCTTTCTCTTTCATCTTCTTAGCGATATCAACAGGCATCATATCATTCCCATCTAAAGCTTTAGGATCACCGCCATGTTGCAAAAGCATCTTGGTGACACCAACATGCCCAGCCTCAACAGCAGTATGAAGGGGTGTTCCACGCTCTGATGGACGGATAGCATCAGTTTCGGGCCGTGCCCCGCGCTCCAGCAAACGACCCACCATAGGTTCGTTTCCCCGATGAGCAGCAGCTCCCAGAGCGCCTGAGCGCTCGAGCTTAGCGCCATGCTGCAGCAGTATGTCGATCACGGCGGGATTCTTGTAAAGTGCAGCGGATATGGCTAGAGGGTATGTAGCTGCATCCGGATCTTGGTTGGGGTCGGCCCCGGCCTCAAGAAGATACTGAAGATAGTCGATATTCTTGCGTCCCATGCAGGCCACGATAAGGGGCGAGCCATAGTGGTCGAATGGCATGTTGATTGCGGAAGGTTCTCGCGCCAGCAAAGCATTCATAATTGAAATGGAGCCTGAGCCCACTGCACTTCGGACGACCTTCTCGTTAAGAGGGACCGAAGGGTACTTGGTCAAAAGAAGATTGACTAGATCGAGATGAGACTCCTTCGCAGCCGCTGCAAGAAGCTCCTGCACAGTCTCATCTGGAGGAGACTTTGCATCTTTTGAAAGGATAGTCTCCAGCTGGCTCAAGTCTCCAGCCGCGGCTAGGGTAATGAGTTCTTCTTTGGAGGTAGAGGACATATCTGCAGTTGGTCGATGAATCGGAGTTTGTCAATAAATTCAATCAGAAGTTGGGTGAAGTGCAAGGACATAAGTAGGGTTTCGGCTTATCTACCAACCTCACATCACATGTCCTTGTGTCATCATGCGGGGGTTTTCAACTTTGCCATTAGAATGATCTGCTAATGACCTTTGTGTATAGTCAGATCCATTGAGACCCATCCTCTGGATTGCTCATAGCCTCGGCGGTATCATTGTCAAAGAGGCATTGGCAATTGCAAACAGAGAATACCAGGCATACCCTACTATTTCATCTTTGACAAATGCAATATTCTTGCGGTACCCCACTATGGATTACCGTATGCCAGTTACGGCGTCTTAGTCAGCAAGATCGCTCAAGCGCTCACTGGTCAACCAGACAATTCATATCTGGCAAGTGTGGTACCAGGCTCGGAGTACAACCAGGAGCTTAATACCAGGTTCCAACCATTACTTCGACGGTACCAGTACTATACCTGGATCGAAGGGCGGGATGTTCCGGACATTGGATTAGTATGTAAACACTTTTTGCACTCATACCAAGAACTGATGCGATTTCGTCTATAGATTGTTCCAGAAGAGTCTGCAAAGCTTGGTCTGCCAGCACCGCATGAAGTCTGTCGCTTCACCGAACGCAACCACAGAAACATACGTCAGTTCTCTGACGAGAACGATTTAGAATTGGCTTGAGCTGTCAGCACATATCAGTAACGCAGTGTCTGACGCTACCACTTCATTTGACTATAGTCCTACACTGGATCGTCTGCAAGACCGACATAAAGTCAAGCAGCACTGTGGTAAGACAATACACAAAGTAAATCTATACAGAGACTGATCGATTTACAGTGCCGTATACTGGTGGTATTTTGGAAACTACTAATGAAGCTCAAGCCATTGTCGAGACTATGACTATGTTTCAAAGCAGTCCGGAGCTATTGGAGATGGATAGACGGGCTGGGTCTGCCTCTGAAGCCGCCCCATCACTTGCAAAACTTCTGTTCGCTGTTCTCTCTCCTATAATTTACCTTTTATCTTCATCGCCTCTTACTGCTGCGGTCGGATCCCTTCTTCTCAGTACTCTCTTGATAGCGCTTCCTGATAAGAATGAGCTTTTGAAAAAGGCTGAAGAGGGCCGACAAGCGGAAGAAACGATCATGGAAGTTAAGGACTGGGCGATCGATATGTTGAATGGGCAGCAACGTGCAGCTCTCTTAGCATATGACCACCTCCGACAATCAATCGATCGTATCGAGCTTCAAAATAGTCATAAAGAGCAATGTCTCCTCCTAGCCAAAGCTAAGCTCCTACAGCAAGAGATCCAAACGCTCGTTATTCGCAATACACAGAACATCCACGAACGACGGATTAAATACCAGAAAGCCGAAAGTATTGCTAAAGGAATTCAAGATGTAGAGAAGGAAGTGGAGGGCAAGGATAAAAAGGAAACATACAAGCATTTAGCTGGGGAAGTGGACTCATTCTGGAACAGTTGGTGTTCTGAAGCATGCGTCATTCTTTAACAATCAATGGGTGACGGAGCATACCAGCAAAGCATCTCAGCAGCTATTTCACCATAGAGGGTACTATTTATTGCTAGATTACTATAACTAGACAGAATGTAATACTTGAGGGATAGTATGTGTGCTGTATATTTAAGATGTTGACTGAAGAACAGCCTTGTGAGTTGCTGATGCCGGCCATATTGAGAGAGCATTAGTGAATCACCTTTATATTAACAACTGGTTGTTAGGATTTATTGCAATACGTTTAACCTAGACCAATTGCGGATTACCTTCTTCGTCTGAATTGACAGCAGGGGTCTTAAATGTTAGCGCAGGACTAAATCTCTATATTTGGCTAACATTCAAGACCCCTGCAGGCTGTATAATACAGTTGGGGGCCAGGATCGTACTTGTGCCAATAGAACGAAGTAATATCCCTACCCCCTGGTTTCACAATCTGAATCCTACAAGTCCTACGAAAAACATGAGGCATTAATAAATCCTTCCGGTTTTTGAAATCAGCGTGTTATTTCCCCTCCTTCTTACACTTTGAACCCTCTTTTCTAAGCTCTATCTATCTGGTGGAGATAGCTGCTGATAACAGTCATTTTTTCGCCGTTGACATTTATTTACTATCTTGATCTAAATACTCATGCCCTCCAAAGACGAGATCGCGACTCTTAATTTTATTCTTTGGGCCTCTTACTTTCCAGGGCGACATGGAACACCAGAAGGGTCCTGATCTCTCTGTCAAAATGCTTGACGTTCAAGAATGGAGGTCGACAGTCAAGAACAACGAAACAAATGAGGTCCAAGCACTCTTGGAACCAGAAAATGCAGGGTTTGCGTCATCGTCAGCACAACAATCTGGTGCCAATATGCCTCAAGAGGGAAATGATGATGAGAATTCTAGTACTGATGGCGGGCCAAACAACAAATCTGACCAAATTTACGATGTAAACAAGTCTACTCGCTTACAGTGTACCGTTGGCATCTTTGTTGGTTGTCTTCTAGCCCTCGCATGTATCGCGTCCGGTGTCTACGTCCTTGCCACAGGACAGGGAGAGCTTGCTGTTCGCCTTAGCATTGATGCGACCGCAACAGAGATCCTATCACTTGTGTTCAATATCATCCTCACGTTCTGTATTGACAGTATGGCTTTCATCCATTCCGTGTCCTTGAGATGGGCTCTGTACAGCGAACAGCGATTGGAATTCAATACGAACCTCCGCCTTCTCACCACTTCGAGCAAGAGTGGACCTAATCGGTGGTATACAAACGTCTTCAGCATGATTTGCTTGGTTTTCTGTTACGGAGCTTCAAGTTACTTACTATTGCCCCTCGATATGTATGCAGATGTCATATCCTTAAACGGCGTGGCTCTTGTGGTACTGGGCTTGGCCCTTCTGGGACACGCGATAGTTTCGACCTGGTGTCTTTGGACCCGGTCCGATTCTGTATTGACTTGGAGTTCCAATCCATTGAGCAATTGTCTGGCGGCTGTGCAGAATGGGATGCTTCAACGACGCGAAGGAAGATGTATGCAACCCCTGCCTGATCAAAACCTTTCTCCATCAAGACAAGGCTATGAATACGAACCCATGGAGCCAGTTCATCCTCTGAAAAAGCAAAAGAGCATCTACAATTCTCACAGGCGTATAAAATGATCATCATACTGCTGTGGACGCTGGCAATACTCGCTGCAGGGTGGGTGTTTACGATCTTGGGACTGGATCTTGCCTATGCGATCGACAGCGGCAATCATTGCCCACCTGGTGCAACCACACTAAAATGGGAAATACAAGGTCCAGGTAGTTGTGACAGCAACATGGCCAGCCTCTCGATGTCCTTTTCTCAAAATGGAGATATATATGCCCAAGACAAATACCCACTCCTCCAAGTATTCTTGGGCCTGCTCTTCATCACCGCCATTCAAGCAACCCAGTCTTTTGCTCTACACTGCACTGAGTTGCTTGTCAATATTTCACGAGACGAAAGTCACTGGAGGAATGCTTATGATGGTATAGGGACCCGCAAAAGATGTCCCAAAGGGTCTTTACTCGCAAGCGACTCAGTAAAAAACGCAATACGCAGCTGGGAGTTTATTACCCTGAGTATATTTAAGTCTCTTTTGCATTGGAGCGTTGGTCAGGCTGTGCAACCCGCCATGAGCGGAGACTTTACAGGCTCTGTTGAGTGGTTGGGTCCGTCCTCCTTCGAGACTTCCGTCGAGGGGGAAACGACTTTGGAAGGCATTACCTTTTATATGACTTATACCCGGTTAATGCTTTATGCCGCCCTGGCCATACTACTGGCTTCGTTTGCAACTTTCTTGGCACTCAGAAAGCGATCAGGACCTCAGCCTGCTACTATGGGCCACCTACAGACCATTGCTGACCTGGTTGATGATTGGACTTTGAATGAGAAGGGCCGTATCTTTTGGGGAGATAAAGGGGTCGATATAGAAGCTGAAGTTCGTCATGCAGGGACAAGCTCAGATCCGGATACTTTAGATAAGATTTCCCTCGATGCTCTTTATGCAGGATAGCAATAAGAAAAATACTAGATTTCTTTCATCTATAATGCATTTTATGTTAAAAAGAACTTTCTCCGTCTGTACGCACTGGAGTTGCTGATTGATGACATAACATTTTACAGTGGTTATATTCCGTGTTGAGTTTGTAATAAGTATTCGAGACGTTAAGTTTAAAACCCTTACATGGCGACTTTAAATGACAGTAGCAAGATATTTGCATTCTTTAATGGTTCAGTTCTGCGTAACATAATGCCTCAACACGACGGGTGTGAAGGATGGTTGTAACAGTGCCTAACTGAACTGGATTACTCGCTTGCCTAGAGGTCTAGGGTTGGTAGGTTCAGTCCTGCGCTTTAATATTCGCACATATACATCCCTAGTTGCAATTGGCTTAGTGATGCATAAGGCCCTCTCAGGGTATCAGAACAGTTGGCCTCCAAAAGGATAAGAGATAAAATAATTTAATCATTTTATGGCAGCTTAGAAGAGCATTTAGGCTAGGTTGTTGTGGCAGCCTAGCCTTAGTGGTTGATCTTTCTGTTCCCCACCTGTTCCCCACATCGTGCTTACTTAGAAGCGCTGGGAGAGACAGTACCATAATCTCCAATCCCTCCCCCAACAAACAACAGCAAGCTAATATGCGTCTCTTGAACGTTATTACGCTAGACCTCGAGTGGTTTCCGGGCGACCAGAAACCGGCGTATGCTATTCTCTCCCATACATGGGGCGCCGAGGAGATCATGCTACAGGATGTTCCGTCTTTGCGTACAGGGCAGGGCGCGGGCTTTTCCAAGACGAGGGCCGCATGTGAGGAGTCTCGCCGCCGCGGCTTCAACTACGTCTGGGTCGACACGTGCTGTATCGACAAAACGAGTAGTGCTGAACTCTCAGAGGCTATCAACAGCATGTTTAAGTGGTATGAAAACTCGGACATATGCTTCGCATACCTCGACGATGTGTCTGTGGGTTCCGAAGATATTGGAACGTCAATGAGAAGAAGTCGCTGGTTTACCCGTGGATGGACTTTGCAGGAACTGCTGGCCCCAAAGGAACTGATCTTTTTTGCCTCTGACTGGTCCGTGATTGGGACACGGCATGAGTACGCCTCGATTGTCAGCGACATAACCGGTATCGAACAGAAGTATCTCGAAAGCCAAGATACTATTGATACTCAGGCGCGCCAAGTATTGATATCCAGCGCTACGGTGGCCCAAAGGATGGATTGGGCTTCTAAGAGAATAACGACGCGCGGAGAGGATATGTCCTACTGTCTTCTCGGTCTATTTGGTATTAACATACCGTTGCTATATGGCGAAGGCTCCGAGCGAGCCTTTTTCCGTCTTCAAGAAGCCATAGTTCGAGACCCAACGGTCTTTGATGTGACACTTCTCGCTTGGGATATTGCGAAGCCGAGGGAAATGTCCTCGTCCTGGCAGGTAGAGAAACCATCCTATTGGACCCCAGCATTTCATTTCCTCATCCGCATTGGCCATCCTTGGTATCATTTACAACCCCCGAAAGAGGACGATGATATAAGGGGGCTGTTTGCTCGGTCCGTTCATTATTTTTCAGGGTCCCAGGAGTTGGTACTGGTTGAGGCAGACATTGATAGATCGTTGACCGACCGAGGTCTGAGCATCAAGCTTCCTGTATCCAGCGACAGCCATCCTTACCTCATTTTGCCCTGCCGTATGAACAACAATCCCTGGAGACTGCTCGCGATCCCGATCGTTCGCCAAGGGCCAATTATGTACGCCCGAACTTCGCAGGAGACGTCTTTTATCGAGCATGATGTTTGGAGTCGGTGGGAGCATCGCCAGTTTAATTTGATGACTCGCCTGAAAGACCTTCCGTTTCGGCCTTTTGAGACGCTTCTAGCAGTCACACACACCAAAGCGGCTCAGCTGTCGCTGTCTATACCTACCCAATACTTGGATTTTGTTGGGATTAAAACATCCACTGGATGGTCCCGCCAACACGGCCCAGCAAATACATTTTTAGTTCCATACCACCCAAGGAAGAAGAACTCGTGGTTCATTTCACAGAATGAATTCTTCACACGTCAATCATTTGGATGGACTGTCAGTGGTACATTTGGATGTGTGGCGGCCGTACTGCTGCAGACTCGGGGCACAGGGACTCGATTTACAGTATTGCTGGAGGCAAATGAGACTCATTGGCTACTCAAGCCATTTAAAGGGCCAATCAGCATGTCCGTTTGCTTCCGACCCGATCTATCCACTTTCCAAGAAATTAATCGTGCATTGCAAGATAGTTCTCATTCAGACATGGCAAGCTGGAGTTATTTAACACAAGATGACCTGGTTGTCTCCTGCTCCAGCTTTTCAAACCTTGTTACAAGTCTGCCAACTGTCAGTGTTGGGGTCGAGGTCTGCCGATCCAGCGGTTGGGTGACTTGGGTCAAATCTATATCTCATGGCATTCAACTCTTTGCCGAATTTCACATGAACATGTCATTTCCTGCGTGGTTCAGCCTCTTGGTACTATGGAAAGGACCTACAGAGGCAGACAAGGACACTATGATTCCCGCCATCTTTGACCCTTATATGCCCGCAGCGATTCCTATGCTATTCTGGTTTACAGCTCTCCATCAAGATATACCTGTGGTGGCTCAGCTCTTCCCAAGCACCTCGCGCTTTATAAGACACAATCGATGTTGGCTGGCCGTTATTATCGCTATAATTGGCTTCAAAGCTACATTATCTCCTTCTGTCTTCAATGTGATGTCTGCGGTTACGATGGCCAGGCTGGTCTTGTATTACTATAAACACCCCAACAGAAAAATCTACCTTTACCATGCAGAAGTAATGACCAGCTTCATGTTTATGGTATTGTGGGCAGTGGTTACTATCATTGAGATGAACCATCCTCCGCACCTTTTCAAGTCAAACAAGTCCATATTGGATTTCCTTTCATCAATGCTGCTGCTTATAACTCATACATCTTCACTTTGTTTTTATTATTTTACGTTTTCTCTCTGAGCGTTACATGAAGGGCTGTAAAGGCAAGAGTAATACTTTGGAAGGACCCTGGGTATTATTTACAGATGATTAGATTGAGCTACAGTCCGCACGTTGAGTTTCTGGTCGGATGAATAGTCGAATAGCAAGTATCTTGTTGATAGTTGACCGGCCTTGCTTAGACATTTGATACATTCCCTGACGGCACGGAAACCCTTGACGGGTCAGGCTACTATTATACTCAGGGCACCAATCACGATGTGGCATCTACTGAGGATAATATCGTCAATTTGAAGGCCTTTGCAAACGTTGACAAGTATCATGGGCAACAGCGCGAAGACATTGAGCGGCATAGGGTTGGGTCAAGCAGTGTTTCAGTAATGGCGACCGCGAGTACCTTGGAAGAAGACCTGCTTAGTACCGGAACTGGCACAAGACAGTATCCCAGTGCAGCAAGAATACATCACTCGTGTGACGAGGGAAGTGGATCAAAGGAATACCATTCCGGGGAAGTCTCCAAGGGCCTGGTTAAGGTTTTAATTATGGACTCGAGAGTGGTAAAGTGATTGCGACAGCTGGGTAGTAACTTGGAATGAAAACACTCGTAGTTTCACAAACTTTATCTGATCGAAAACACTCGTGTTATTTATTGCCAGTGGCCAAGCAGTAAATTATGAGCTTGTTCTCAAAACTCACCAAGTTGATTGACAGTTAGTGATAAGTGTTAAATTAGGACTAAGATAGGGAAGAAGCAATATCAAACAGAAGCCTCGACATATTCTCATCCTAGCTACACACAAACGTCATCGCGTGAGACCTCTCTCAACTGTTGCCTGCGCATCCACGCTCCTTCAAAGCTCAGGTCCCGGTTTCTAGGGATCGCCCTCGCATGGCTGGGGCTTGTTCAAAGGACAAGAAATCAGCTCACCCTCCATTCCTGCGATGGGGCCACATTCACCAGAGCACTTAGTATAACATATCAGTTTAGACATCCATACTGTGACTTTAAAGGATACGTACACTCTTGTCGGCGCAGCATTTGGTAGCAGATGCTAGGCCTAGGGCTGAGAGGGCAAAGGTGAGAGCGGCGAAGAACTTCATGTTTGTATGTAATGTGGTTATCAGTAGAAAGATTGTAAAAGATAATGAATGCTCGAGTTTCAACAGGCTACAACTCTTCCTTTTTATATTTGCTCCTGTGCGGGGTAGGAAGATTATATTCATAAGTAGACAAACGCCCAGACGTTATGATATCATGAAGGATGAAGGAACAATCCTCCTGTAAGACTGGTCCCCACTTATGACGCTCTGATCCATCTCTTGTTTCACAGCATACCAGATAGCCACTCCGGTAACAAGACCTTAGCCAGAAGTCTTGCAGATAATTCCATCAAGTCTTGTCCTCCCTGATAAATGAAGTGTGTCGTCTGGTTATTGTTCCAGTCTGTAGGACAACGTGGCGTAAGGTAACGGGGCATTGGTTTAATGTTTAGCGGTTTTAACTGGGAAGATTTATGGCTATGACTCTATGTTGAAGAAATATATTCAACGTGAAAGAGACCATAGAGGCTGTGGCGTTTGAGAGGTTAAACTACAATGGTACACTGGTCGATATGAGTGCAATTCTACCGGTTGAGGTTGCGGCTACAGTCATTCATGTGACCACAGCGGTCTTAAGCACTTAGAGGACTGGTCTATTGACGCATCCTACCCCCAGGTCGACTTTTGTAAACCGACTGGGGCCACAGTTTAGACTGGCAGATAATAAATAGATAAACAAATCACTATCTGGATAAACCCTCTAGTAGCAATATTTCTAGCAAACAACCCTTCTAATTTCCGCAGTTGGCGTAATTCTGGGGATCCGAGCTTTTATTCCGTTGTTAGCGGGACTCTATGAACTAACATGTTTTCAGGTATGACTTACGAGAACCACCACCCCGAAAAGGTTGATTGGCCACCTTCATTGCAACCATTGATTTCATTCTGCAGTCGAAGGGCACAGTCATCGTCGTTAAGGTCAAAGCCTTGGTCGGTGTTCAGGTTCTTGACTTTGAAGACGAAGCTGGTAGTCGATCCAAATGGTACGCAGTAGGTCTTCTCCTCGCCTGGCTTGAAATACCCCTTGAAGTTGCCATTGTCGTTGCGGCAAGCGTGCTCTGTGGCTGCACGAGCGGCGGCCTCGCCATCTTGTCCTCCCCAGGTGATATCAGTGTTAAGGCCTTCGCCGTAACACTATAGTCCTCAATGTTAGCAGGGGGCCGTTGCATACAGCTGGTAGCGGCTATGCAAGTGTCATGGAGTAAGTCACTACCAGAAGTGGCCTTGTCCTTGGACAATGGATATCCTCATAAAGGAAATGTCACATACCTTGCCCGAGACCATAGTGGCGGTGGTTCCAAGGAGGACCATCAAAGAGCTAAGAGAGAGCTTCATAATGAATAGCACACACCTAAGTATGCCTTGATTAATGCAGTAATGAGGAAATTTGAAATATCGGTGTTTGGGATGTGAGATGAGCTGTGATGGAAAACAGGTCTAGAGTTATATACATTCTGCAATACAGGGGCCAGCGCGACATTAACTAGTCTTCTCTTTGCCATACTCACGTTGTCCAATGCATTGACCGCATACAGGTAAGTCGTCCAGAGAAGCGTAAAATGACCCCAACCCGTTTTGCTGTGTTTGGACCTTTTCTTGGTGATGTCATCTAATGGCGAGGCTGTCTTGGTTAACAGGTCAATTAGACGTATATGCGCCTTGTTCTGCCTTGATAGTTGAGTAGTAACAAAGGATTAAGGAACTGCCATTGTTTCGATCCTGAATGTCACTATGTGGAGAATAGACAGGGCTTGTAAGCAGTTGCCTGGCGCAGTGGCCGATATGTACTTGCCGATCCCCCTGAGATGAGGTGAGATTTCCACAATTGAAACTTGATAAGAACTGCCGAAAAAAGGCCAATGTAGTAAAGAAGGATCAAGCGTTCTTAGTGAATCCTGCAGGATTTATCTTTTGCAAGTTTTGGACGTAGATCTTCATGTGCAACCATAAGCGCTTACATTGTACGTGCTTCTAGAAATTCCACAATTATCGTTACATCAGCTGAAGCAAGCTAGTTGAAATGCCTTGCACGGATCAAGACTCAATTGGAGAGAATTATCCGGTATAAAACAAAAGTCTTTCTGTTTACTCGCACTCTTGTAGCCCATAATTCATTTTACAACCATATTCTGGAATATTCTCATCTTTCATTCTCAACAATGCTCATCAAGACCCTCGCTCTCAGTGCCTTGGTTGCCAACGTTTCGGCCGGCTGTTTCAGCGGCGGCGTCGGGTGGGTAGACGACCGAGACGGCGCTGCCTACCACGCTGAGCGCGCCTGTCGTGGCTACGACGGCCAGGCAGGCAAGTTCCAAGGCACTTTCAAGCCCGGTGAAAGCAGAAGCGTCTGCGTGGAGCTCTCTGGCACCGTTCGCGCAGATTTCACGGTCGAAAACACGAACCTCAACAGCGCTCTCGATTTGAAAGATGACGACTGTGTGACCAAGCTCCATAACGAAATCTACGGCTGCTGGTATGGTGGTGACTCTACTACAGACGGCTGGCGCGCTGTGTATGTATTTACCTCTCGTATCCAGCACATTTACTAACTGTCCTTATAGTGCGGACCCGAATAATGGGTTCTGTTCTTAGAAAGTAATAAGAATAGAGGTTTTAAGAGGGGCTAGAATTAGTACTGTTCATCGGATACAAGCTTCCCTCATAGAGAAGCTAAAACAGAGCCGTATATTATCCCTTGATAATGGTCTCTGTGATTGTTGCTTACAGTAATAAATAACATAAGCAGCGTGTAAGAAGTATTAAGCTTCACCGCTCGTCCCGACCTCAACTATCGCATTTACCCAATAAGGATAACGCAGTATACCTTAAATAAAATAGTTATTATTCTCCAGTGTATACATAGACAGTTCAAAAAGCCACGTAGTACGATTTCGACAATACATCCCGATCCAGATAGTTTAGGGAGGCTTCACAAACGCCAAAGCTGACGACGTCGTTCCCCACAGTACGTCCTGCTCGCACGACCCATGCTTCCTATCTTCTAATGGACAGCCCATAACGATAATCAGGACTGCAGGATCAAGTGGACACCTCGTAGGAAGGAAGGAATGTTCCATTGACAAATCGTCAGCGCAGAGTGACAAGATCTGCGAAGTATGTCACTAGGGGTCTGCCAAGGCAAACCAAGGCACGTAGTTACGAATCGAAATTAGATTGGTGATCAGCAGAGCAACTTTATTATCTTGTTATCTGGAAAAGCATATCCAATGCGTTATAGCTGGGCAGCTTGGGCCGTCAAAGTGGAGCTCTGTGCGCGCACAGCCTACTGCAGATCGATCCTGTAGGAGCCTCGGGTTAATGCTTGAGACGCAGACAAGGATGTATGAGAAAACGATATTTTGAATAGTGACGTACTACACCTACTGTCGGATTCAAACCGAGTCGACCCTATAGGGAGTGCCAGACATCCTGCAGCCAACCTTGAATATATAAGAACTCGCACGTACTTACAGCTTCCGTTCTCCAATTACTTGACTTAACAATACCATATTGAATCATCTCTTTTCAGGAACTCCGTCTTCCCTATACCACATTCTCAATCCCTCAAGATGAAGTTATTCTCATCCCTTACCACCTTGACCACCCTCCTTACCCTAAACGTCAAGTACGCCACCGCAGGATGCTTTTCGGGTGGAGAGAATTGGCCAAGCGGCGATATTGACACAGCCTCATGGCACGTGGAGAGGGCCTGCAATGGGTACGATGGCAACCAAGGAGCATTCCAAGGGTCATACAAGCCTGGAGAGATCAAACAAGCTTGCATCCAGTACTCCAGCACATCGCTCTACATTTTTGAAGTACAGAATCTCAGCCCTACTGAGACCCTGGAGCTGTACAACAAGAACTGCGTTCTTCGCCTGCAGAACGAGATCAAGGGATGTGATAAGGGTGGTGAATCATCTATTGATGGATGGCGATTCAAGTACGAACAAACAATCCTGTTGTAAACTTTAACTAACAATTTATTAGGGCCGACCCTAACAATGGAATCTGTGGCAGGTAAAGTAGCAGTTACAGAGACCTTAACGGATCTGAACTGATGGGTTGCACTTAGAACCTCGTAAAGTCATGTAGCGATTCGATAATTACAAAGAAAGAAGAAGTTTTAATGGACATGCTCCTTCTCTTCTGCCTTAGGGATCCTGACCATTGTCGCTGTGATAAGGGCGCCAGTAAGCGCAGAGGCTAGCCCAAACCACCAAATCGCCTTGATACCCTTGAGTCCAATCTCATCATTTGGCAAGATCTCCACCCTTGATCCAATCGCCCAACTGATACTTGTCATAATAGCCACTGTAAGGTTTTGTACCGTAACTAGTAGGCTACCCGCCGCGCCCTGGTAGCTCCTGGGAACACTGCTCGTAATGAAGATGGCTGCTGCCGTAAAGCTCATATCTGGACCGAACGTGGCGAGAATGAAGCCAGGCAGGGAGAGAGCCCAATAGCTTGTGGACGGGGTTTGGGGTAAGAAGAAGGTGGGACCAAGCGCAAAGGCGATCATACTGGCAGTGAAGATAACATGCATAGGCACGACATGGAGCGTCTTGGAGACAACATAGGCGGCGAGAATTCCAACGATGCCGTTAGGTAGGATGTAAAGGGTGGTGGTAAGAGGGTTAGCGTTCTGGTATCGCTGCCAAAATTGGATGGCATAGAATTGCCAGGCGCCGCCTTCAAGCAATCGTTAGTTAATCATAACCGGGTAGTTTCAATGGATACCAAAAACTCACTATAAGCGCCGAGGCCCAGGAAGTAGGAAATAAGAAGAGGGCCGAATCCTCGAGTTTTCCAGAGGTTGTTGGGTATAAGTGGGCGGGCTACCCAGTTCTCGACAAAGTAAAAGGCCACGAGCATGAAGAATCCAACAATTATGGCGGAATACGTATAGGGACTCCAGTTGGCCGGAGTGCCCTGGGTCAGTCCAAAGATGATGAGAGTGGTACCAATGGAGGCCAGACCGGCGCCAGCATAGTCGAACTGGCGTATAGACGGCGGTTCAGAGTCCGAGCTGTCCTTAGCTGGAGCGAGTGCCGGGATGGTAAGATACGCAGAAAGGCTCAGGCAAGAGAGGAGAATAGCAGTACTGCCAAAGATCCATGGGAGATGGGCGCTCAGAGCGCCGGCCTGGAGACATCCCAACCAGTATCCAAAGGGTGAAAAGGCAGCCATTAGACTGAAGACGCGCGTCTTACGGATGCCCGGTTTGTACACACGGCCCAGAACACTCATGGATGCTGACACAAGCACACCAGCAGCGAGTCCCTGCATCCCTCGTGAGAAGAAGAACAGAGCCTTGAGCCGCAGGCTAACTGATACGGCAGCGATGGCCTGCCAGAGTGTCTCCCAAAGGAAGCCGCCTACTAAGAGGGGCTTGGGGGCGAGTAGGTCGGCCAATGATCCTGAAATGACGACGGAGAGACCACAAGGCAGCATGGATGAGCCAAGAAGCCAGGGAACCTCGGAGGGCGGAAGGCCTAGGGAGGAGGCAAAAATGGACTGGGTAACAGCAACGTGGCCGATGAGTATGGCAGAGACGAGCTGCCCGCCGGAGCAGGTCAGCACAAAGACAACTTCGGCAAAAAGACTGGGAAGCTCAGGAGGTAGACCTTGAGAGGTCGCGGGCTCAGACTCGGAACTCCCTTGTTCGGGAGACTCGTTGTTGAGCAGACCGGAGCCAGCTGGACGTTCACCGTCGTGATCGCGAATGCGGCCCAGCTCGAGGCCCAGACTGGCAGAGGGATCATTCATGACGACGGCGCCTTGTGGAGTACTCGGTGAATTGGTTTGCTGTTGATTTGCCATGAACTCCCTGGTTGAAAACTGGCGCTTTCTTAAGTAAGGCGAATGATGAAGTTGATGTCTTGCTGAAAGGAAGGGATGTGAAATGGGGTCATTGCGTTTCTTGAAGCGTGCCATGGGTTTTTTCCTTTTAATCACGTGGCAACCAACCACCATAAATCATGCTTGAACCTGGTACGGGACCTAGGGAACAAAAAGCAATGGTTACGTGTTTCTGTTGGTCCGGGTCTTATCCTTGAGGTTGGAGGGTGACGTCACAAAATGCATCATCATATCATCGCTTAACCGCACCGTAAGTATTCCCTTGGCAGACAATAACGAACCTTTTGCACTAGAAGTTAACGCTGGCGCTTGATGTTTCCTTCTATCGACACGCTCGGCTTAACAGCCCTCATGGTACTGACCGCAGTTTGATATGCGCGGTCACAGTCAGAGTCAATGCTTACGATGGACACCAAAGAACTCATGCAGTAACGAGGACGATAAAAAGGCGAGCGGGGATGATGGCGGTTAAATTGCCTACATATATCCGTAGGCTTGTTGGGCCTTGTTCTGGTTTCCATTACATGCCCCCCTGCGCGCCTGGATGACTCCGGACCATACTCCCCGGCCAGCAAAGTGGTTGGTAGGCAAGGAACAATGCACCAAGTCTTCCAAAGCAGTAAGAGTGTAAACAAAATCAAGCAATAAACCGGTCATCCCAGATTGAAAGGAGCTTTGTACATCATTCCTTATTCATCTTGTCGTCTTAAAAAAACCTGAACCAACAACATTTATTCCACTTCATTACAGTCTTAGCGCAACGGCTACAAGTCAACACCAGTGCCACCAACACAGCAAAGCTGACAAAAATAGAGGATCCCAATTATTCTTGCAATATCCTTATTGTCGGCGGCAGCGTCGCCGACCTGGCCTTGATTAACATGCTCGAACGAGTCGTCATAGACGTTGTCGTCCTCGAAGCCGGAAGTAAGGTTGATCCCAGTGTAGGCGGAGGTATTTCTGTGCAGCCATAGATGTCTCGAATACACGATCAGATAGGTTGTTGGTGAGTTTTCCTCATCGTTTGTTTGAAACCATCCTGTCCCTTGGACGAAATATCGTTAGTACGTTTTGATTAACAAAGAGATAGCATGTTCAGACCATTCCCCTTTCATTTTCTTTTAGCATGGAACATTCTAATAAGCCTACTGCGATGAAGAGGACGCTATTCGAAACGGTATCGAAGACCTCGTCAATCACGATTCCGTTCGATATCGGCAGGGCAATAGAACGTTTGAGTTCGATGGCCAGGCTGACGCTCTACAAAAAGAGGTTCGCTTTAATAACACAGACTCAGTAGTAATAGTCTCTCTGTTAACGGCTTCACTTATTCAGCCTTTAAAGGTTATTAATATTTACTTTCGGGAATTCGCTGTGACGGCTAACTCCCTAAAGAAGAAGAAGAGGGTTAGCTTACCACTCTGTAGAGGGTATCTAATTATAATAGAATTATAAAGCCAATCTGGATGCCAGTAGAGCGTTCTACAGCCTAGCTTAGAGTCAGTCACCTGACCTCTGAATGCAAGGGGCGTTGCTAATATTACTAAAAGCGTAATATGCAATATGCAAGTAGCAAGATAACAAGTGGTTAGTTGACCCTGCAGCCTGAAATGAGGCTGAGCATTTGTTGCAAACATCATCAAAAAGACCACATGCGAGTTTATTGACGCTTCACTACCGGTGAACATGTCGTTTGGATATGCGGTCGGCGATGTCATCGCCGTGTTAGGCCTCTTTGAGCGCATCGCTATGGAGCTGCGCAATTACAAGGACGCACCTATGCACTTTCAGCAACTCAGGGCCGAACTAGACCTTGTGCACAGCACCCTCAAACACGTCTTGAGTCTACAGCCCGACTGCAAGGAAGAGCAACAGACATTGGAGCAGATCAGAGCTATCGTGATACACTGCTCGGTACCCTTGCAGGGCATGGTAAATAAGATGCGAGCTAAGGAAAGCAGTCTAGGCCATTTCAGGTCGTCTAGAAGCCTCGGTAGCATCGGCGAAAGACTCCACTGGGCCATGATCGCCCAGGGCGATGTGGATTCGCTACGGAAGATTATTATGTCTCAAATGGCTTCTGTTAATATTCTCTTGAGTGTTCAACAACTGTTCGCATACCTCTGTCTTTCAGATTCCATACGACTAATCCATTGACAGGATTCGTGTCAAACGTCTGTCTGTACAGTCCAAGAGCATCGGAGCTGACCAATCTTCAATCATCGAGAAGCATGCAAACGCCATAGCTGGCCATGCGTCGAATATTTTGAAGATAGCAACAAGAACGCAAGGTGCCGTCGACACCCTGACAGCGAATGCAGCTATCCGAGCCGGGATGCAATCAAAGCAAGCAAATGCAATCAAAGCAAGCAAATGCAATCAAAGCAAGCAAATGCAATCAAAGCAAGCAAATGCAATCAAAGCAAGCAAATGCAATCAAAGCAAGCAAATGCAATCAACCAGAGCCTAACTGGCATTGAGAAAAGTACGTTGCACCTAACGAAAAAAACTGATAAGGCTTCAGCAATCGCTCGTCGCCAGACTGGACTTTTGATTCACCATGCGAAGATGCTATTCAATCTGATGCAGAACGTGAAGAAGATGTTCGCTTTGTATGTACCGTTCTGATGGTACTTGAGCTCAGCAGCTAATTTATTTTCAGCTTATCGAAATGCTCAAAGGAAATACTCGAAGCAATTAGCAAAAACACGTGGGTATCAGTAGCAATGCTCAAACTACCAAGCCACTAATAAAGAACTAGGCGTGCCTTGCTCGATATAAGTGGCCAGCTAAAGCAAATCATGAAGGCTATTGAAGCGATACCACTCCATCTTACTCTAGATATCGTTAGGCTGGATGACGCCCACGGTGAACGTTGGGCCCTTCCATTACAGGCCTGCAAGACTTGGGAAGTAAGTGGAAGCTGTATCTATGGGTATTAGAGATTAAAGGAAACTAACATCAATAGTCCTTTCGCGATTTGCTCCGGTGTGTTGTATATGCAAATGAGAGGCCTGGCGCAGACTATATTATGCAGAACCTATTCTCTGTCACTCATGCAAAAACTGGGAGACAAATCAGCGGAGACACTTGGGCTCACTTTGCAAAACCGGGGTTCCATATTGAGCAGGCTATGGTCGTGGACAGAGTTTGCTCTTTAGAGACCTGCACAGACCCAACATGCAGCGGGAGGCTTGTGGAGGACGTGTTGGAATACGAGCACCGCAAATCCTGGTAAGCATAATAATGCCCTACAAGAGTGTGTAATTGACTAAGTTGTTCAATAACAATACGTGTGGTCGCTTGGTAACGACAAGTCTGACCCCATCCCCACTACTAGCCTCATACGCGGAACATTCTTCAGTAACTGCCTTCAGCGAGAGCTCAGGGAATTCCCACACCACCAAAAGGAAGTTTGGCCCCCAGCTACCTTCCATCAAGCAAAACGGTAAACTGGAGAGCTTTCGCAGGGTTAAAATGGTTTATTCCAAAGACCCCATTCCAGATACCGAAGAGGCCAGCAGACGACTGGAGGCGAATCCCAATGACGCTGAAGCAAATGCCTTTTTGGGCCTTGACATGATACGAACCGCCCGGGACCTTAACTCAGAAGAATTTGGAGAGAATGCAGTAGACCATTTAAAGGTTGCCATCTTGTCAGGTAAGTCAATAGGTATTCCACCACTGGGTCCGAATACTAAACTATTACCCAGACAAACACAATGCCGAGTATTGGTACATGTTGGCTATGGCACATGAGCTGTGTTATAGCTACCACGAGAGCTACGAATGCTTCAAACAATCGGTACACATTCAACACAAGTCTGCTTCCTTGTGGAACTCAATTGGTATTTTTTATTGGAAAATCAATCGGTATAAAGACTCTCTTGATGCGCTTGACAGAGCTACTCGGCAAGATCCCTTCCATTACGAGGCTTGGTATAACCTTGGTTTTTTAGTAAGTTATAGAGTCTCCAGTGTGGAACTACAAAAGGTTTATTAACTGTAAACTACAGTACGATAGCTACAACGTACGACCTGATGATGCTACAGATTGTTTCAAGAGGTGCCATGAGCTCGTATCGGGAGTGCCTGAAGTTCGCGCCCGGATCGAAGCTTATGAGGCATACCTTGAAAATCCGAACCAGGACTTGTTGTACAGACACTTGATTCCAAGGATGATTGAGACCCCGCTCCCTCCAGTCACAGTACGAGACGGTTGATCAAGCTAAGGGCGAGAATGTCGCCCTCCATCCAATTTATAGTGTTGGAGTACAAGAATCTGAGGATAGTCAAGATAAGACCGATTCCTCATCGAGTTATGAAATGGACTCAGAAGGCAGCGATCTAAGAATTCTATAGAAGTCAAGCTACTCAATTATCTGCTGCTGTACAGTACGGAGTACATGTTGTAGTTTTGTCTAGTTCAGCCCGCTAAAATGGGATTGTCAGCTCCCTCATGCCAGATTATCATTTCCCTTTTGGGATCCACGAGCGATTGCTGCAGATTGTTATGTACAGCCCAGTCGTCCACCTCTTCCGTTGCGCATATTATTGGACGCCACAGTTAGGTCTCGAGCTTATGGTCGTACGATATCAGCAGCGTATCGTTCAGAAATTCCTTTTTGAGGGGACTTGAGAGCAGCAAGGAGGTCTGTTGCATTTGAAATGGTCAAAGCGTAAGGCGGGGAATGTCAAAATCACACATGATTCGACTATGTACCCTGTACTGTTATTGGGGTCAGGGAATATTGTCAGCCAGGTTACAACGTTCTTCATCTTCAGGTAGCCACCGGTCGCGGGCGCATAACTGTCAATTCATCATGTCTCAGAGTTTCAGACAGCCACAAAGACTTCAGCTGACGTTTAGCAGAGACATGCAGCAGACTATTGAACATAATTTTTCATGGCCATGCGGCAATATGGCATTTCACTCATTCCTTACAGGTACCTCATGTAGTGAGATTTGTCAGCTAGTTCAGCAACAATAGTTATCACCTATATAATGGTCTATCTGGACTGCACAACAGTATTTCAACCCTGCAATCCATCAAACACTACACTTCTCAAAACCTTTATCTATCTTTTTACCTCTGCAGACTATCCTGCCCAACATGTTCGTCTATGAAGGCAGACTCGATTGGAAGCCTTACGGCGACAACGAAACGTTTGTTATCGTTCTGCCTGACGGTCCAGTCCGCGTCGGAGATACTGTCTATCTCTTCTACCAATGGACCTTCAACGCGTCAAACGTCAAGAAGGACAACTCTTTCCACAAAATTGCCATCGACAAAATCTCTAAGACTCCAAGCGGGGATGACACGTTCATCGCCAAGTCTTCTTACTACAGTTGGGAGATCACCTCTGGCAACGTTTACCAGAAGCTCAAAGTCGTCATGCGCAATCCCAGTGGCTATGAGAGCCCTATGGAGTTTAAGCGTATTTGGCAGTCTGAGGGTGATGTTACTGCCGCATCAACCAGGATCTGGACTGGAAAGATCACCTGGGACCAGTACGCTAGCAACGAGATGGCCATTTTCATCGCGCCTGAGGGATTGGGTCAAGACAAACCCATCCTTTCCATGTGGCAGTGGACTCGCGATGGCAATGGTGTCGCGAAAGCTCCATCCTTCCGCGCCGAACCCCAGAAAGCGATTTCCGATGATGACAATGGTGTCAAGTTCAATTACAAATCTTACTACGATATCGATTGCTCCTGGAACAAGAAGACTGAGAAGCTCTCGGTAAAGGTCAAGGGCCCAGGATCTCCGCAAGATCTGGGTGACTTTGGTCTTGTCGCACTCATCGATCGCCATTCTCAGTAAGTTGAATCTATGTCTTGCATCCGTGTTGTGGGTACTAAAAGTCGTCGCAGTGACTGGGATCCCCCTCAAACTCCCGGCAAGAAGGCTGAGCTTGAACTCCACTCACCTCAGCCCCAACCTGCGCTCGCTCGAGTTGCCGACCCTCTGCCTTTCCCCAAGACGCTCATTGAGACTCTGAGACACACCATTGCCTACGCTGACCAGGCCGGGTATCTTGCGCAGTATGCTCACGATGTAAGAACCAAGTACCACTGTGGTCGAATGCTTGCTAACTTTCAAAGCGATTTACTGCACTGGACGCTGATTTCCACGCTCGGGGCCATCAGCTTGACACTGCCAAGGCTCAGGGTGATGAGTTGAGCAAGGAGGTCAAGAAGCTCACCGGCGATCTGTCCGTCGAGAAGGCCAAGGCCAATGACCTCATCAAGAGACTTGACGACGCTCGCCAAGCAAACGAAGCTGAAGCCAAGCGACTGCAGGATGAGATCGCCAAGAGTAAGCAACATGACTCTGACGACCACAAGGCTATTGAACTGCTGGAGTCCCAACTTCAGTATGAGCGTGCCTCGAAGGCTGAAGTACAGAAGAAGCTTGACCAGGCATCAACCGCCCTTGCCGCCGCCGAGGCTCGTAACAAAGCTGATAGTGAGAGAATCGCCGGTCTCGTCACTCGTATCGCTATCGTCGAAGCTCAGCTCGAGGTTGAAACCAAGGACAACAAACGACTTACAGAGGAGAAAAAGCAGCAGGCCGACAAGATCACTGACCTTGAGAAGCAACTCAAGGAGCTTAAGGCCCAGCTTGACAAAGCCCTTAAGGATCTCAAGGACCAGGAGAAGCTTGTCAGCGAGAAGACTGCTACTATCAGTCAGCGGGATCAAGAGATTGCCATCCTTAAGAAGGACGTTGAATCAAAGAGGCTTGCTCTAGCTGATTTGCAGAAGCAGCTAGACTCACACAATAATGAGATCAGGAAGCGCCTCCGATGCAACCTGAAGAGTGAGATCACGGATGACAAGGATGTCATGTTCGATCTGAACGGCGGAGGCGGCAAGAATCCTGCAGTCCATGCTTGGTAAGTAACTTCCGAGACTTTGTGACTCAGCCATTAACTTGAAATAGGTCTGATGGGGACTATTACACGATGAATTCCAACGCTGTGTGGGACATCTACTCTGTTGGAGACTCTAATAACACTGTGGTGATCAAGAGCCCCAACAAGGGTTATGTTCTGTACTCAAAGGGTATGTTCCACTTGTCTATAACCGTCCATGCAATTACTGATGATAAAACAGGTCATGGGAAAAACGTTTGCTGTGAGATTGGCAAGAACGTTGCAGACCCGGATGCTCAATGGGAGATCCAAGGTGCCACTATCGATAACATGGACCACAAGGTCATTCAGTAAGTTGTCAAAATTATCAGTGTTATACACAATATCCACTAACGATCGTGCTAGATTCCGCAATGTGAAGGACAAGACTTCTCTTGATCTTTCTGGAGGCGATACCAAGAACGGCACGGCTTTCTTGACTTACAATGCCCATGGTGGAAAGAACCAGAAGTTCAGAGTGTTCAAGGTTTAGATAGTGACCAGGCTAGCGGCAATTGTTTTGGATTGAAGGAACATGGCTTCAAGAGCGAGATCGCTATACGTTCGGTCTATAGTCTCTGGAACGTTGGTTAATTGTTTGACTTAACTTGCTTCAGCGGCGACTAACCTACACAATCGCCTAGCACATTCCAGTTGAGGAACTTAACTAGAGCCGGTTCTTTGTACATCATTCACTCAGAATACCGAAGTATTACATAGTTATGACATCAACAGCTGCATATGACGATGAGGTAGTAGCGACGTGCCTCTCTGGTCAATTTAAGTGGCCGTGCACTGTAAGGCGAAATTCCTATTGAAGCTATGAGCTTGAAAACATGTCACGTTTACAACTACTTTTAGAACAATATCCAGAGTGCAGACTTCTGAATTGTTAAAGATAGGATACTAATAAAATAATACACCATGATATATGCAACCACTTAACCTGCAAGTGAATTTAATTGGATTGTAATTTTGTGCTTAACACGTACGATAACTTCGTTACAATGCGTTAAGCTGAATTTCACAACATATGATTTGCCGGAAAGGCTCTGGTTATTTCATCAGATTTTGGTTTCTGTTGCCACTTTGACTAAGTTTATTTTGCATGTCTTCAGGTCTTGACATCAGTCGTTTCCGTTTTCAGGCCATCATACAGAGATTTTACATACATTGGTTCTCACAGTAACATTCCTCCAAACGTCTATTACTTGCCATTATACAATCAAGAACTCATTTTGTATTTGTCGATCGTTTCTTTGAACAGGCAGAGAACAAGGTATGCACAAGCCCAATTTCCATCAAGCTTCCTACAATAACGTATTAATTCCTAAAACATATAGATCAGCATTACCGTTAATTGCGTAATAGGTATGTACCTAAGCTACAATATTTAGTCTAGATAACTAGTAAGGGTATTAATAGTAACTAGGATAAGGTTTTCTCTTTAAAGTATTATTAATAGTAACCTTTAGTAGATTAAATCTTAGTAAGGTTAAGTATATAAGTTATATTAGCTACTAAACTTTAATAATATATAAATTATAGTAATTACTAAGCTATATATAAAGTAACTTTTTTCTTTTTTAACTTTAAATAACCTAATACAATAAGTTATTATTTAATATACTAAGCTTTTAGTTAGTTAATTAACTTTAATTTCTTACCCTTTACTATATATTACTAACTATTATAGCTTACCCTTTTAATATAATATTAACTATAGTAAAAAAAAGCTTAATTAACTTTTTGTTTTATATTAAATTTACTAATAATTTATTATATAATAATATAGAAGATATTCTTTAAAGCTATAATAATATTAAAAAGCTTAAGTAACTTGTTACGATCCCTGCAGTTACGTTATATATACCCTATATTTTTCTTATCTTACAACTAACTACATAAGGACTAATACTTACAGAACTAACAGTAATCTAGGACTACATTACTCTAGGACTAATAATAACCTTACATTATATTACTCTTACTTATCTACCTTATATATATATATATTCCTTTAGCACTAAATAAAATACTTAGCTTACTAGC